>CAXKVX010000005.1:0-99099 GCA_964058865.1 Eleocharis quinqueflora | reverse complement strand
GGCCACGGGGTTCTACTGTAACGAACCACTTCTTTTTCTCCATTTCCTGCGTTTATTATTGTTATATTTTTTTCATCCAACTGGTTGAACGGCGGTTTTAAAGGAAAACGGGGGACAAACTTAAATAAAACAAATAAAAAATAAAACAAAAGAATAGAAGGAAGGAAAAAATGAACCTGCGGCAGCAGCTGGAAATTGCCATTTTTATTTTATTTGAGAACCATCGATCTTTTCTATTTTGCCGTATGAAAACTCTTTATTCAAGGAATTTTAATATGAAGTTGTTGTACCTTTTTAGTAGATATTATATGGATTTTTTGTAGCGCGCAATGTAGGTTTTTATCTTACATGATTAATTCAACTTTTATGTTCGTAGACCATATTGGTCGTAAAATTAAGAAGCAATCTCCCATTTGACTATTGGAATTCCAATTTATTTTATTTTCTGGTAGATTAAAATTTAATTTGTGTCTTCCTTATATTCTATCACCGTGTTTTTTTCGTTTTCAATTTTTTGTATTGCTAATAGGAAACTTGGGGCAATGTGTATTTTTAATTTCTAAGATATGAAATTAGAAATATTTCTTGTCCAATTAATGTCGCATTGTACAGTGCAATGTTAATCTGAGTTCATCTTACTGCATCAAGATTTGTGCAACTCATATACTAAATAAATATCACTATACATTCAAATAAAAATGAGAAACATGCATGACTTGAGTATTCTCCTATTCTAAAAAGGTGGCTGCTTCACGTGGATTGTACTTCTTTAATGATTTTGCATTACAAAAATAAAGAATACTTTAGGTGCGAACTGGAACGGTATATTATATTATATTATATTATATTATAAAACTCATTGTTTGTTTTTTCATTTGAATTCTTTGTTTGACCTCTACTTTTATTTATTTATTTCTTAATTCTTATGTTATTGAATATCGGCACTTGTAGTTTTTTACTTGGAGCTAGCATATCTTTTTGTACTTTTAAGTATCTAATTTTATACCGATCGTCACTTTTCACCTATGTTATTCGGATACTTCAAATATTTTACTGCATTCGTATCGAATACTTGTCGTACCGTATTAAATACGATTCACGTACAATAGATCACGTGGTAATCAGAGTGTATTTTTAGTTGTTGTTTCTTCATATTGTCATAAAGTGGAAGTCACTTTCCATCAAAGTTTTTTATTCTCTCTTGTGTGTAATAATAACTTTTTATTATATATATTCACTTATATATTGTTTTTCAATATATTAAATTATTTTTAATTACAATTTAATATATATTTAGTCACATTTGTATTTTTTTTTTTTTAAATCGACGTATCGCTATATCCGTATCGTATCAGATATGATATTCGCCCCATACTTGTGCAAGATTACCTCTCAGTAAATGTACCAAGAGATTTAAGGAGAGAAATGAGTAATTGGAAAGAGCCCTTCATTTTGAGACACGTAGCATGCAGTTCACATTAAGCCACGTGATGCACCTTCAATACAAATGCGTAGATAAATCATGCATGATTTTTAGATTATGTATTATACTTATGCACATGATTAAGTATGATAATTGAGTACATATTCTCTCCATGCGCCTAAAGGGGACAAAAAGACAAGATACTGATGATATGTACGTAGTCTACCAAATTAACATATTTCATCTTGTTCTTTTTCTTTTATAATTGATCATCGCACGAACTCGTACGTATGAAAAAACATTTCGGCTTAACAATTAGCTATTTAACTGTGTGGCTGAGAATATATAAGAGGAATATTCCTTTTGTTTTATTTTCTTTGCATGAGGTCATAACATTTTATTTTAACTTAACTACTTTGCTTTTGATGGTCGCGGGACATTTACCTACACTATAAAAACATTTTCTTTTTTTACCATTTTCAGTAACAACCTTGAAATGGTTCGTAGAAGAAAAATAAATATAATTAATATGTGCGCGCTTTGTAAAGCATCATAATCCCACTCGATATATATGGCATTTGCATGAGAAATTTAAGCACTGTGTCTGTGGTGTGAAATTGTCTATGGAATCTTAAACATTGCACTTAGACAATCTTTGCACGTCTAGCTCTTGCTTCTCTTGTATGGATTGTCTAAGCTTTCGCCTAATTGTAAGCATTTATTGAGATAAAGATAGATATTGTTACAAATAGTGTAAGATATAAATATTAACCATGTTAATTTCTCAATCAAATATGAAACCAACGTGTAAGTTGTCGTAATTATAAATAGTACATTATTTAAAGAAAAGAATTTATTTGACAATGATTTCGACGACAAATCATTTGAGGAGGCGTCTTTTCCAGCTTTTTTTGAGATAAAAGATGGGTCCATTCCTCATCATCTCAAATTGTATTTTCATTTAATAGAAAAAACCTAATTTAATTTAATTAATATTGGATGTTAACATGTTGGCACTGCACAAAAAGATAATTAATCGTATTCTTGCAATTTTACTATTTTTATCTCGATGGAAATTAATGCAGTTTTACTATTGACATTCTTTACGATTAACGAGTCTCGAAAAAAAAAGCCAAATGCCATATTAACCTCTTATTTCTTTAATAGATAATTAGGCAATATTTTATTAAATGCGTTATTGAGAAGGTATATTATACTTCAAAGGTTTGACTTTATTGGTTGGATTTTTTTTTTTATCAAACTGTTGCTTTTAACGAATAACGACAAAAGTCTTTGACATTGAATTATTTATGCAATACATCTCATTTCAATAATTATATGATGATAATGGCATCATAAATATATTAGTTCTGAATCTATTTAAAAACTGTAGAATGTTGAAAATCCAAGACAGCAATTTAATTAAAATTTTCTAATATTTAGGAGGGGTCGCTTGAAAATTACTTATTTTATTCTTATTGACAATCGTACAAGTAAAGTTTATATTTAAAATTCAAATCTATATAATGCATATATTATGTTCATGAAAATCATGAAATTTGATGTATGTTTCGCTATATATCAAGAGAGATGAAATTCAAACGGTCAGAAATAACAAAAAGAGTTGCTAACTATTGTCCAAGAAAAAACTACTGAAGTTTAGTCCAGTATAGGGTTAGCTATTTTTTTTGCTTTAAAAAATCATGCAAAATTTAACTTTTTTAATGTACATATTTTACAATTTTACAAATAAAAAGTGGGATTAATCTGGGAGATTTTTTTTATGACCCAAAACATTCCAAAATGAAATACTGTCATCTCGTCAAGAACTAAACTATTGTTAACTATCAAATAAATATTATGAAATTATTTATGATATGAGTAAGACTATGATGCTTGCCTAAGCATCGAACTTCGATGCTTGCGATCACATATCTAGAATTTCAAAATGCAAACGATCGATCCGAATCATTGAAGATGTTGTTCATACTAAAATCTGCTTAGGTACCAAAAATTTTCATTTTTAAAATTTATTTACTATTTTATCGGATGGACGAAAAATACATTATATCGGAGGTGTTTGTAATCGTTAGATCAATACATTTCCATCCATCCGATGAAATAATAAAAAAAAAATCTAAAAATAAAAAAGCTCGGTCCTTAAGTAGATTTTAGTATGAACAGCATTTTTAATGGTTCGAAATGACCGTTTGCATTTTGAAATTCGAGATATAAAATCACAAGCACCGAAATTTTGTGCTTGCACAAACACCATAATTTTATTCTTATGATATATACAAACTATCAATAAAGTATAGTAAATTACTTTCTTGATTAAATATATACCAACTATCAAGAAAACTCTTAAATTACTTAAATACATCATCTGCCAAACAACGGATGTTATAGAAGTTATATAATACTCATGACATAATACAATTACCAATTGAATAAATGGATAAATTTAAATCAGGCAACGATGCACATATATTTTTATTAGTTTTCTTAAAAGTAATATATATTTCTTCTTTCAATAATTTTTTTTCTCAGAAAAACTCGACGATCGTACAAGCTGTCTTAGAAAATGTGGTTTGTGGTGCCGACTTAAGACTTAAGAGGCACCATTGATAAAAACAATTTCAATATATTTTCTCCCTTCTCTAATTTTCCCTTACGTCTATTAAATATATCCTCAAATAAAATATAAACTCATTCACTAAAATAAGGCCGAAATATATTTTTTACAGCATGCCGACCTACATAAATGAAAAGATATGAATAATAGGATAATTATAAAAATAACAACCTATTAGGTAGAAATCATAGTGCATATATATATTATTCTATACTCTTAAGTCTTACCAACCAAAAATTGTGGTGGATATTTTGGCTAAACCGTGTCATCTTTTTTATTAGGAGATTTTGCTCTGTATGGCATAAAAAAATAAAAACAGCATGAACAAACTAATTAAGCAATGTTGATACACTGTATCAGAATCATCCAGACTTGTAGTTCATTCCCATCGCACAATGACAATACCGACTCCTTTTTTCCTGCGCACAACTGTTTCTTACCAGAATCGATATGACATTTTTATTTCCATGAGCATTAATTGAACATGATCCCATAAGTTGGAAATCTTTAATCAAAAGTGCTCCTTCAATTAACATGACTCTCTCTCCACGTCCTACCAACAAATTCCATCTTTTTTTTCTGACACATTAATTAAGACCCCTAATCAACTAACATCCTTTCTGTAATAGTGTAATGTCAAATTAATGATTTGATTACCTCAGCTTCAATCCGAATATTTTTTGTTCCAATCTGGTTCCTGTCCTCCTTGATTACCTCATAAATAAAAAATTGATTGCGTTTGCCTTTTCTCCAATTGACACAAAACTATTTATGAGATGGTTCGTTTGCACTTTCGTTTATCAGTGAGAAAATATCATTTCCAGTTCAGGCCATAATGGAGAAGGACCTTCATAATGAGCTAGAACTTCTTTTTGTTGATTTTTTAAATTCTATAAGCTATCTCGATGAGTAAGAGAGTATAAGGGTCTGCTTTGTTCTGTCTGACTTTTGACATATCTAAATCATTGCAGAGGAATTAAATACTAAGAAATTGAAGTATTCTTTAAATTAAAATGAAAAAAATGCAAGAGTTCATTTAGTCGAAAAAACCGCTCAGACTTCTTCCCAGCAGCAGACTATATAAATCAGCATCCCAAAGATACAAAACAAGCATCAAATCAGTTCCTTTCTTTCTAATTCTACCGTTCTCCACATCAAAAGAAAAAAATAAGAAGGAACAAATGGATCATGGTGAAGTAGCATACCAACACAACTTCTGCGCAGACGAGTCGGACATGATGCTACAATGGCTTAATTCCCAGTACTTCAATCTCGCCATGCCAGTGCAACCTGATTTCATACCTTTCCATGAGGATACTTTAAATAGCTCTCTTCCTCACTTAGAGTTTTACAATGCTGATCCATGCAATCTCTACGAGTCCAATCCTACCGATCACCCCTTCATACCTTCCCTTGGACATGAGGCCTACCAACACGGCATCGAAAGCATGTCAGAAAATCCACATGCCATGGCATCTCTCGATGTCGTCAAAGAACAACATGTTACCCAAGTTTTCACCAATGAGGTGGCGGAAACTGAAAATGTGCTTCAGCTGAAGGGAAAAAGGAAGCCTGAAAGCAATTGCTATGAGAAGGAAAACAATGATGAGAGTGAATGTATAACAAACAATGTGCCGAGAAAAAAATCAAAATCGTCAGTTCGGGTAAGTTTTTTTCTTACATTCATAACTCTTTCGACCATGGAATCATACATAATTATGTATGCTAAAAGTATGATTCAGGTTTTGATCAAATGTTTCAAATTATAGGCACAGAGAAGAGGTAAAAAGAGCAAAGAGGAGAGTGGCAACGGAGAGTCAAGTTCATGCAGCTCAGAAGACGAATTGAATGGGGAATCAAATGGGAATTATAATTCAAAGAAAGATTTCAATAGCACATCAAAGGCCAACAAGGGATCTGCAACAGACTCCCAAAGCCTATATGCAAGGGTATGTAATAATTGTAATAATGTAACTATCAAATCCTGCAATTAAAACATCTTCATAATATATGTTTATCACTCGTTTCTAATTGATATTCTGTTATTAAGCAGAAAAGAAGAGAGAAGATCAATCAGCGCCTGAGAATTCTCCAAAATCTTGTGCCCAACGGTACAAAGGTTGGTGTTGATTGAATTATTAATCTTTTCATCTGGTTCTTTTTGAAGAAACTGCTTCTAATAGGTTGAATTTGATTGACAGGTTGACATTAGCACAATGTTGGAAGAAGCAGTTCAATATGTGAAATTCTTGCAAATGCAAATTAAGGTACTTGATATATAATTAGTGCCTAACAGTAAATCTACTTCAACAAAATTTGGGTGACCAATAATAATGGAGAAAAAATGTAATAATACACAGAAAACATATCACCGGACATACATTAGTTTTGGTATTTTCCTTTTTGTACTGAAATTCTTTTAATTTATTGTTAATGCAGCTTCTGAGCTCTGAGGATCTATGGATGTATGCCGCTCTTGCTTACAACGGAGTTAACATGAACATTGATCACAATATCTGTCAACAGTAATGTCTTAAAATACAGAGAGTCGACGCCAATGAGGGAGGAATTAAGAAATAAACAAAATTTTAGTTACTTTTCTTGCTGTGGTGTTATATTTTTCTTTGCTTTTTGATTAGAATATGACATACAAGTCACTTCTTACAAATTGGATCATTTTTCACCTGGCTTACTTGTAAGCTTTGTAAAATGTGAATATGGCAGCAATGCTTATAAACAGGATCCAGACTTAATGTCACAATTTTATGATGATTGCGTTCTCTTACTGTGAAATTATCTTGTATACAAGGAAAACTACCTTGTAGAAATGTATCAAACAAAATTCAAAGACAGTAAAAATTAAAATGCCAAAGTCATGATAGGGTCAAGTCAAACATTGACGCTTTTATGTTGGTTTATAACTTTGGGATCTGGCTGAAAGGATAAAAAGGAAGGTTATGCGATCGGGATATACACCATTGTTTACAGAATGAATGAGTGATGGTGATGACAGGATTGGGAGGAGAGATGAAGAGCGGAGGTGAGGTCATTGAAGAGGGAGTAGATGTGGATGAGGTGATTGAGGTGGGCCCATGGCCGGAGGCCGGAGGCGAGAAGGTGTGCATCAGTGCATGGCAGCATGGAGAGGAGGCGACGAGCCGACGACCGACGAGGCGGGTGTGACTTGGATGGTTCGAATCAACAGATGAGGCCCCTTGGATCCAAATAGGGGTTGGGCCGAAATGGACCCAACAGGCCAACACACGCACGCTAGCACAACGAGAAGTTCTGACGGAGGCCGGAGGTGAGAAGGTGTGCATCAGTGCATGGCAGCATGGAGAGGAGGCGACGAGCCGACGACCGACGAGGCGGGTGTGACTTGGATGGTTCGAATCAACAGATGAGGCCCCTTGGATCCAAATAGGGGTTGGGCCGAAATGGACCCAACAGGCCAACACACGCACGCTAGCACAACGAGAAGTTCTGACGGAGGCCGGAGGTGAGAAGGTGTGCATCAGTGCATGGCAGCATGGAGAGGAGGCGACGAGCCGACGACCGACGAGGCGGGTGTGACTTGGATGGTTCGAATCAACAGATGAGGCCCCTTGGATCCAAATAGGGGTTGGGCCGAAATGGACCCAACAGGCCAACACACGCACGCTAGCACAACGAGAAGTTCTGACTGAGGCCTAGCCCACAATGGATTTCTTAAGAATTTTCTATGCTTCATGAGCCTAATTACTAATTACATCTCGACTGGATGTATCTAGTGCTGAGAAACCGCCAGATTAGATAAATAATAATACGCCAATTTGGGTTTAGAAGCACCAAGGTCCAAGGCTCACCTCTATCTACAAACTTCAATTTTCACTTGTTCTTATTTAACTTCATGTAGAATTACAAAATTTTGTTTGTTGAGCTCTCTTACATCTTTTGTCTGTTCTCAACATATAACCTATTGTTTCTTACATTTTTAATTGAGCCCTATGAACAATTCATACTCTTAATTAATCTTAAAAACCAACTATTTGTAGCAATTTTTATCTGTAGATTAGCAAGAGAATAGATTGTTGCCTTTAAGTTTGCCCATCTTACCTCAGCATGCATGCTGGTAGTATTTGTATGCTAAAATTATTTTTTAAGCAATCTTCACAATTCATTTTTAAATAATTGAAAACATCTTAAAAGTAAAAAAAACAAGATAAAAACAATTTTACATCTATATATTGTTTGCCTTTAAAACGTGTTTTTTGAATTTAAAAAAAATTTCTTGCATATATGCAATTGACAAAAACTATAACTTCAATGCAAAAAGTACAAAAATATATGTATGACTCGTACCTCCCCTCTCCCACGACCCCAGCCTTCCTCTCCTGATTTTTGGCAGATATTCTAAATCTCGTTTCTCTTTGACGGAAATTTTAAATTTGCCCGTGAAAATCTACACCACTCATCATGCACATTTTTAATGCATATAAATCTAAATCATTCATTATGTTTGATAAATAATGCGAATTTGAAGACACAATAAAAACAAACAAAAATAATTAACACAAAAATTATTTTTTTATCGTTCAGACAAATTTCTCTTAAATGACGTCCGTAACAGAGTTAACACTTTGATGTATATCATTGATACTTTGCAACAACAACAAAAACGAACGTTGTAGATTACAAAATGTCGATTCAATCTTGTCATGGAGGAAATTTATAACGAATAGTTTTGAACGATAGTTTGTAAAGTTAATATGTTTTGTCTTTTTGCATCTAAATATGATCTGTCTCAGATCCTTTTAAATTTTAAAATTAATTTATCCTTTTTTTTTGTACTTGTACTCTTTCAAATAAGAAAGTCGGTCCAACTTTGGTTGATATATTGAACCGATCTCTTTGTTACTTTAAAAAATATGAACTCAAAAGTATTTTCTGTTAAATTACTAAAAAAATTCAAGTTGATAATTCTATAAAGAAGTAAAGGGATAAATTATCGTACTACGCGAAGTAAATGAGTGTTTTACTACCATATTATGCTTTTAGATTTTTGAAAAGTAACACAAAATAGTGTTATTTTTTCATATTAAATTGTATCATTTTTAAAAAAAAATTAAAGACATAGCTACAAAACTAAAATTTGAATTGTCGTTATATAACTTTTAATGCTGAAGTAAAATAATCTGTTTACTTCGTGATATTATTCAAGAAGTAAAAAATACAACTTTAGAAATAATTAACAAAACTAACGTTACATATTCATATTTTTTATATTCAATACAAGCATCTATGGATAAAAATATAAATTGGTTGAGTGCAATTAAGAAGTGCAAATAGAAAATGCATAATATGAGGTAGAGGTACGACCGTACGAGAATAATTTCTCGAGAAGTATAGAGAGAACGCGTTATCTTGCAGCAAATTGCTACAGCCTACCAAATACCAATATGGGTCTGTGGGAAAGTAAACAGGCAAAAGCCCAAAATGTGAAGCCTTCAATTTTGTTGAACTTCATTTTTTATGAATATGTAATTGAATAATTGATATCACTCTTGCAGGTAGTTGTACGTCCTTTTCTCTTTCTTTCTTCTTGTCTTTTTTAGTCTCATTTTAATGTAATTTTATTTCGTATAATTCATTTACTAATATCTATACACTTCCGTTAACTAAGTAGGTAGAGATTATATTAACTCTAATTAAAGTATACAGGAAAAAAACAACAAATTGCGTCTCAAAAAAGTCAAACTGAAGTAATGGTGCCACCAATTAATGTCAAAATTTTAAGATTTGATGCCTCAGGTCTCAGGTTATGAAACTTTTGAATGTAGCTCGACCAGTTTATTATCTATCAGATAGATAAGCTAAAATTAGGAATATCAAACGCCTGGGATTATCCAAATTAGATTTGGACTCAGTCTAAGGTTTATTTCCAAGCTATGAAACCAAAAATGTGTGCTCTAGCTACTTCTTAAGCATACTCAACCAAAACTACCTGAGTGAATACTAAAATTGCTGGTGGCCATAATGGTACCACTATATATACCGTTTTCCATTTTACAAATATACACTCAGTGCTCTAACAGCGCAAGCAAATATGTAGTAAGAACAATACATCATCTGCAACCTTAATTAATGCAAGTTAAAAGTCACTCACAAAGCCTACAACCTCATCAATTGAGGTTGTATTAGCACGTATAAATTTTACTCGTAGAATCTGCACATAAAAATTCAGATTCCAAAAGTAAAAGAAGTTTTAAGCACTAGCTGAGGTTACAACTGGGAAAGATGATGGTCCAGAGGAGCTCTTGGCCTCGAGTACCTTGCTTACGAGTAGTTTCCATTTCACCTCATCTTTTTTGCTTGCTTTTTCAAGCTTCCCTTTGAAATGCCTATTCAACCAACCCAATCGAGGTGAAACATCCATGACTAAAACTGCTAAATGTGTAACATTATCTAATAGGTTTATGTACTTCATTACAGGCTGTGTACTAATATTTTCTTTTTTTTTCTTTCAGTAGAGAATTTCGAATATAGTAATGTCAGTTATTTGACTAAATATAACCTAGCACTATGGCAATGAATTTATCAAAGTTAAAATTTTGCCTTTGTTGTAACTATGAATTGCTGGATCAATAACTTACCGGCAAAGAGGAACCTTGCAACAGTCTGTCTCAGTCTCCACACAAATCCTTGAATGAAGCTCAAGAAGCTGCCACATGCGTTTGCAATGTGCACATCCTCCAGCTACCCGTCTCTTGCAACCCGCAAAATGTCTCACAAGTGCCTCCAGACCCTTGCATGCTGGATAGTTGAATGGGCCACTGACAAGTCTTGGGACCTTGTCATGGGGCCCAATTGTGTGGCATCCATCCCGGCATATGTGTACCAGTGCCTCCATAGCTTGGTTTAACTGGAGATATATGTTCTGCTCCTCCAGCTTCTTTTGCCTCTCCTTCTTCCTCTGAAGTGGGAGAGAAAACTGATGAAGAAATGACAGTAACAATCGAACAAGGAACACAACATATATGGCACTAAGTACTGATATATGATATTCACTAGTCGGTATTCCGGACAAGTGAAGCGTAGAGGGAATTTCTAGAGTTGTTAAGAGGGCTCTCATTTTTCTATACATTCAGGTCTCACTTGGTGTTGTTCTCTGTTTAATTGGCATTTGTAAATAAGTTTTAAGTTTTCACCAAGTTTATATATGGATCAAATTTTCAATTCGATATCTGAATAAGACAAGTTTTGTCTGAATGAGTACTAGTACAATTCAGGCCTGGTACCAATGTACCATATAAGGTTATGAAGAAATAATCTTAGAAGTGTCCTCATATCTACGAGATGTTGTGCTCAGAAAGATGATTATGTTAATAAACTCATTTCAAATAGTGAAGAAATATACATATATAAGCCCACCTCTACCATCTCTGCAATCTCCCTCTCAATCATAGGGTCACTTCTTTTCAAGACTTTCCAACCTTCTGTTGCGAAAACAATCTTGGAATCCTTCAAAATCATTCGCTGACAGAGAACATTAAGTCTAGGTGCATCGCAAAGTCTCGAAAGTTGTAACACGTCGACCACATTATCTACACTGAGGAGACCCTTCTCTAAAGCTTGCACACACAATTTCTTTAGTGACGGCACCATGAAAACATGAGAGAGCACAAGTAGATGTAATATAAACTTGTTCATTTCCTCTTGCTCATAGCTGAGCAAATATATAATCAACAAAGAAAAACACGAACAAGTGAGTATATATAGCAAGTAATAATTAAACCTCTCAGTATTTGTGCATCATGAGAAGTGACAGCAAATAATGGTACCGTGATGAGTAAAGGAAGCGAAGGAACACACGAACTGCATCGTGGGGGACACCTCTTATACTGATGGCCTTTCTACGATGTTGTCGTCTTTTTGAGTTCCTAAGCATACCTTCCATTACAGGAGAAGCCATTCCCTGCCAAAATCCACACAATTTTGTGATCAATATTTTCAAAACAATAATTGATGTTTAGCTACTCTTTTTCTATAAAATTATCTTTCAAAACAATACACCAAAAAATCACTTATCTTTTTCTCGTATTATTTCCAAGAGAGAGCATATATTGTTACTTACAAGAATAGCACCATGAGCTGGGATGGTGCCATCATTGGTGTGTACCATGACATCGGCACAATATCCCTGAGTGAAGATCCTATCCCACAAATTTCTTGTTGATTCTACCGCCACATTGCAACTGCAACTGGTAAGTCGCTTGCATGAGTAACTATTTCTAGGATATAGCATGAGAGGTGGCGGCACAGCAGGACCACAGGCTTGTACGGAAGTCTCCATCCTTGATACTGTCATCTTTGTTATGGTTTAGAATGAATTTATGCATGGACAAATTTTACTATTTAAAATAGTATCTATAATAAGACCAGTGTTTGCATATTTTATTTAAATAGTCGGTTTCCATCAACCAACCATTTTTCTATGTTTTTTTTTTCTAAAAAAAATAATAATTTGATTGTATTTGGATCAAGGATAATTACTTATAAACTCAATGGCAATAAAATTGCAAAATTTTGAAACGAAATGATATCAGTAAGCTGATTTTTTAAGGTGAAACTTCATTTTGTTGCATGCCTTTAGCAATCAAAAGAGAAAATTCAAAATATAACAAGGGAATTTTTAAGAACCAAAAGAGAATAACTTCAAATGAAAGTTTATGATAAAAGAAGCAATAATACTAAACTGTTTAATAATCATACCGCTTGGATGATCTCCTTTTTCCTAATGGAACTGGAAGCTGTAAAGAAACTTTCTTTTATCTATGAAAATCTTTTTAAAGACTCACCTCTCAGGAAGAATAAGGTGCCCACTATTAATCGAACAAAACAGAAGAACGATCAAGAAGCTACATGACCAAATCAGATGGTCACAAAAAGAATTTGATTTGGACAAGAGGTGTGGAACTCGACCGGATTCTCAATTTTGGAATTCGATCGAATTCTCACAAAAAGCAGACAATAAATTGTTAGAGATTTATCATCTGCTTCTTGCTTGGATGATGGAGTTATTTTTATTTGCTTTAAACTCCCTCCAACAAAACTTGAGCTGTATCTGGAGAAACAAGAATCCGGCATGGGAACTCGGTAACATAACCAATGGTCAGTAACAAATTGCGCTGGATTTCGTTTTACATTTCTTCATTTGGAACAAAAAAAACACTTTACAGAGCAGTCCTTCAAACAACAATTTTCAATATTTTCTTTTGCAAGCCATAAAATTGGAACATATTCATATATCTTTGCAATTGTACAAGAATTTTCCATACTTTTCACATTCTGTAGTTATATGGAATATTTTACATTTTGCAGGGTGACATTGAATATTTTCTCTAAAGAAGTACTACTTACAGTAGTTCTATTTTTGGGTAAAAAGTTATTCAATGCAAAAGTACCATCTAGGATTGCGGTGTTAATGGTCAATCATTTAGATAAACACTCTATGATACTTGAAGCAGTTGTGATATTCTGTTTTTGGTTTTCCATCTTTTCCGGATTAAAGATGAAAAGAAAAAAGCACATATCCAGGACACTTTAGAAGGCTTCAATAATTATTCTGATATTCCTTGAATCAGTTAGGAGCATCCGGGCATATACTGGCATGTTCAAGTCAAGGCCTAATCAATAACCGATGGGTCTGAAAGGAACTTCTCTAACAAAATAATATAGAGATGGATCTTTCAAAAATCAGCCTCCAAAGATAAAATTTCGAAAGTTGTGTAAATTAATTTTCAAAACGCGTAGTTTTTCATTGTATTTGATTGGTAGGTCAGTACAATTAGTTTTAATTAAGCAAATCAGCCGGATTATATAATTATGCTTTGCAATGTGGGTTGCTTGGTTTCTGGTCTGATGCCGTTTTAGGTGTTGCAAACAGAACATTGTTTTTAACTTGCAACAATATATGGCTTGGTTTATTTTATGATTTCCTATTTCTATTATGTTACTAAAGACGGGCTGCATTTTTTGCGCACTCAACAATTTCAGTAATACTAGTATTTTGCCAAGATCAATAGTGTGACATTGAACGTTATGTTGCTGTCTGACAAAAGTCTCTAGCAGCCTAGCTAGAAAATACAGTATGTGCTTTGCTAAATTTGCAAATTGCAGTAGCTTTCATTTAGGAGTTGGTTACTATCTGTCCAGTGTGGAGCGAAGTTGTAAATTGTAATGAAAGAATTGAGATGTTGTTCCATGTTTTAACTAGCTTTCCCTACTTTTGTGTACTGCTAGGTTTTAACTTGATAGGGAGGTCCACTAATTGCTGTGCTCTCCTTCCATCAATGATAGATACATTGTGCGATCTCTTGCAGGTATTACTCATTTTCTTGCTGCAGCAAACTTTCTTTTATTCTCATCAGAGTTCTCAATTTCCCAAATCCCAATGATCCAAAACTATACTTCCTCTGTTCCTCAATTCGGTATTGCTCCCTGCTATTGATGTCACAGGTTTTGGATCAGCAGGTTATTTCCAGTATTAGTGGCAACATAACAGGCTAATAGTCAACTAGATATAGTTGTTGGTACTGTTTGGGAGAAGCTAAGTCCATAGATTGCACTCTGATGAAATTATAGAATTCCGAGTTCGACAAGTCACCATGGGCCAATATCCATATATTTCTTTCAACAAATAAATCGCATACTATTTTATTTTATAATAGAAGCCGAATGTTCAAGAAATAGACGCACTGTACAGAATACAAATAGAGACCCAAGCACATAAAACACAGTGATAAGTTAAATGTTGACAACCCTTGTTATTAAAGAATTCCTGTAGCTCCCACATATTATTCAATAATAGGTATACAGTGTTTTTCATGAGATTAAATGGCAGTCAAGCTACCCAAATATACATGACCTAAATCTCCCATTCGGTTTCGAATCCAAGACCTCCCACATAGAGGTCATTGCTCTTAAGCTAAGAGCTGGTTATATAATGGATATACAGTGTAGGAATTATACGAAAATACTAGAAATGAACGTAGAATGATTTCAAAAATATCAAAGGGATCATTACAACTAAATGTGAAGGCTTCTCCCAAGTAAATGCTTCCTGCTCATTCTAGCTCATTCAAGATGCTATGTTTCCTTACCTGTATCAAGCAAAATAATAAACAAAATTATTAGTTCAATTTTCTTTCAAACCCAAGATTTCAAAATAAATTTCAAGTACGGCAAAAGAAGTTGGGTGTCCAAATGAGAACTTACCATAGCATTTTTACGGTCTTTGTTCAATCTCAGAGCTCGCTCCTTCCCCTCTTCTGACCTAACAATCTTCTGCAATAGTGCAAAATTTGTAAATATATATTTACACAACTTAGAGGAGATATAGTGGTTTTGAAAGCATCTTACACGAGACAGTGCAAAAATGACAAAAAAGTTTGTGGAATTTCAGACGAGCAAGAAGAGGAACCGACTTTGGCAATGTTAGAAAGGCCTTCTGTTTTATCTGCCCCAAAGTTGAAAATCTCGTGCAGAAGAGAGTTGCCCTTGGCATAAGAAACAAAATCAGTCAGACTATTTAACTCGCGCTTAGAGGTCCTTTGCAAACAAAACTTACCATTCAGCTTTAGCAGTTCTGGTGCGCTAAACAGTTGATAAACCATAATATCAGTACGTCTTATAAACCAAGCTTTTTCATGGTTTTACCAAGCACTATGATTACACCTATAATACCAATTATCATAAATAACAAAAAATCTAACTTGCAACTACTGTAATTCGTTATTATATTAAGGCATTGGAAAAGGAAGAGGCATCTGTTATTCTGTTCTTTTGCTGGTTCTAAGATGGAATATAACATAAATTTTTTACCAACTCACACATAAAAATGGCAATCTAATATCAAGTGGGCATTATATGTTTAGTTAGTATATGAGATTTCAAACTGCATATCACACCTCAATGTTCCTCCATATTGACAAAGCTTTGTCAAAATGTATACTTGCATATTTGGTGCAGTACAAAATAGAAGTATGATAATCTAATAGGTGAATATAAACAGATGAAACGAGAAACTATGTGAAAATTCTGTCACACAGGAGGGAAGACCAACAACAGTCACCTGAGCATGCTTGAGGAATCCTCTCCCCAGAAAGCGCCTTAAGAAGTTAAGCTGCAATTTAACACAAAAAGCAAATAAATCACTACAAAATTAACTTCAGATGGTAACCACTTGAAGAAGATTAAAACCAGAAGTAAAACCGAACCTGGATTAATTCAGTCCATGATGACACTCTCAGGATACCAAGTTTACTTGAAACCTTAACAGTCTCTTCTGGGTTCCAGTTATCCTACCACATACAAATTTGATATGAAAAAAAATGAAAAATGATTGGAAGTATAGTAGCAAAAATATTGAAGGACTAGATTTAAAAGATACCTTAACATAGTCCCAAATTTTCTGAAAGAGTTTCCTCTGGTCATTTAGGTTCTTCTTATCAGTCCCTTTACCCCCAGCTTCGCTAGCAAGGGTATCAATCTGAGCAGTAACCTTAGCCTTCATACCTTGCATGTATATGAAGAGTTGGTACTTGGGATCTTTTTCAATAGGGAACTCTTCCGCCAATTGCACATCAAGTAGTTTTAGCTCGAAAAACAGAGCTATAGCTTCACCAGCTGCCATGCGTACTGCCCTTTCATCAGAGTCCAAAAGACTAGAAAGGTGTGATATAAGCCTGAGACAAAAATATGGAAGTAAACAGACTTAGATAATATTTATAAAATCTGAACCCTGCCTAGTGGGTAAGGCATCAAAATCTCCATGGGGGAAGAGAGGTCTAGAGTTCAAGCCTCAGTGGTGGGTTATTTTCAGGTTTGGGTTTGGGTTTGGGTGTGTGTTGTGTTGTAAGCCTACAGGCATGAATAAAATAAACATAAGATTTATAAAATAAAATAAAAAATTAGAAGGGCAATATGTAAAATTTTCTACTTACTCCTTCCAATTCTCCGGATTTCTTCTCCAGTTGCTAATTGTTGTAAGAAGAAACGACCATGCAGTTATAGCTGCAGCCACCACTGGAGGTCTGTATTTTTTCACAGTTCCAACCTGAAATGAAAGAAAGATAGACAGAATGATCAAAATCTATAATAGCAAATAAACATAAAGAAATGTAATGATGTTTCAAAAAAATATTCATATACTTTAGATCCAGATTTAGGATGGATAACTTCCCACATGGCATTCAATGCCTGTTCAGTCTTGTCCAAATCATTTGCACCCACAAAAGTAACGAGAGCCAAGCAGTCTAGTACCTACAAAAAGAAAAGAAAAAAGATTCAGAAAGTTGCTTCTGAAATCAGCTAAAGGCAGAAAATATCATAGGACAAAATCCACAGGAACATACAGCTGGTGTTCTAGATTGGTCAGACCCAGACAACATTCTACAAAGTTCTGGATGTGCCTCTTCCATTATTTCATGGGAGTTCTTACCAGCACCAACTGTAAGCGACAGTAATGCTGCAATCAAACACGGAGAACAACAATTAGTAAAAAGAACCTCAGAATGATGAAAACATCTAAATAAAAAAAATGTATTAGTAGATATACCGATAGCACGAGAAGCCAGGATAACCTCTTTTGTTGATCCCTTTTTTATTGAATTGATGGATAAGTGAGACAGGGTTGTACATCTGTAGCAAGAGAAATAGGCAACAAGTTATTCAACATGACATACAGAAATCTAATCCTAAAGTACACTAAACAAAGGACAGGTAACTTACTTGGTCTCTACAAAGGGGAGTAGGACAAAGCTTTCAAAGGCGTCAACAAGACCAACTAATGCATTCTCTCTTGTTGAGCCCCTTTATGCAAAATGAATAACACATAACCACATTGTAGAAGGAAAAAGTTGCAAGATTTTTGCAACTAGCTGAAGAAGAGAAGCTACAGAAGGTACCTCTTTTCATAAAGGGCATCAATTAGTTCGTCAAGAACAAAATCATTAGAAGTAACTTGTTTGGTCATGTAAACAGGTGCGATGTCAGACATGGCAGTGGATGAAGAACTGATGCTATCTGTATCGCTGCTATCGAGCTGGTCACCAGCCCGACTTCCTTTGTTCTTTTTACTGCCTGTCATCAGAATCAAACCCTAATAAATTGGGAATTTCATGTTGTTGATTCATTGGCTCAAGGTAGCTAATGGAACTTGAAACTCTGACAGCAATATATCATGTAGCTTTTCAACCAATAATAATAAGCTCTACTTCAGAAAAGGCTCCAATTCCAATGGTATACTTGGTAGGAACATTCCAGCATAGATGCTTCCTTTACTCCCAACAGATTTTGAAATTGGAACATTTATTGTCATTATTAATGAACTCTTGAGATTAATAGAAATGAAAAGCGCACTAATTAATGTGAATTAACAGAAATTAGTATCTCAGGTAGGATCATCATGCTCCAAACAGGATCCCTAGCCTCTTTCTACCAAAATTTTAGCCTCAAACTTATATTAAGAAACCAAATTATGAAGCAGAAATTCTGGAAATGAGAACGAAAGGAAGAAGTCTGATACTTTCATAATCAATACCATAGCTAAATCATAAACTAAGAGCTTTAATTTCACAAGAGCGGTTATATATATGTAACGTGTGTATTCTACTTTCACGATTAATAATAAACTAGATTAAAATTAGTACTACATTTTCTTCGTAGGTATAATTTCTGGATTTACGGAAATTATCATACCATCATGACCATTATTTGGCTCTAGAGCTAAATTCTTTTGTCTGATTTTCTAATAATTCCGGAATCAACAGAAAGAAACCAAATTTAAGATCCAAGCAAGCAAATTTACATATTATACAGCAATTCACAGCTGAATTCCTGTCAACATAAGCCATACTGTATAAATCACAAACAAAGTCAACGACGGCTTACTTTTCCCCATGGCGAAAATCAGCACGAAACGAGAAAAATTCTCCCAAAATCAAGTACTAGGACGATGAACGCGAAGCGAATCAACGAAAAGATTAAAGCTGATAGTACTAGTAGAGGAATTAGCAAAACAGAGCGTAAAATCATAAATCCTAGAAGAATTCAATACGCCAGTTAATTGCTTGGAGAAGGAAATATCCATATGAAGAACGAAAAGGAAATTTGTTGGAGAGTACGAGAGAGGGAAAGAGAGGATTTTTATTTTTCGTGGTTTGCGTGGAGTTGCAGCGGCGCTCGAGAAATGAAGAAACTGAGCCAAGTAAGTTTCCTGATAAAAATTTAAAGAAAACCTCAAAACCCTAGACTTGCTTAATTACCAAATTTTGCATGGACCTGGACCTGCAGACCTGTAAACGAAAAATCTCTGAAACTACTGTTAATGTGAAGGGTCTTTATTGTACGCTCTGGACCCAGTGTTATACAATGGCTAAATTTTTGGTCGAGCGAAAGGTCGCGGAACATTTTCGCAAAATGCACATATCTGGGTAGAAAACGGGTGAGCGTAATAAATACCGATTGGTACAGGAACCAATCATATTTCATATACAATACCATGGGCCGCACTTTGAATCTCACGGATCGGAATGCGAACCTAAAAAGCATATTAAATATCTTTAACATTTTAGAGTAGCATATTAACGCTAATATTATTTTTACTCGAAAATATTATTAAACTTCTTTAAATTTTGGTTTATCATTTTCAATAACTTTTTTATATTTCTATCATGTGGGGAGAAAATTATTATTTTTAGAGTATTTTAAAGACGTGTAATCAATATTTATACGTAAAATTAGGTCACTATCAAAAGTCCAAAATATATATTTAAAAAACTTTAAAGATAGAAAACTTTTTGTCTCCTTCTAAATTTTGATATAAAGAAATTATTAAGCATGATAAATCGAAATTTAAAAATATTTCAAAATATTTTTTAGTTAAGAGTACGGAAAAGACTTGGTGTTCCTAGAAGCACCATAGCTTTACCATTCATTATATGAATTTTCAAAACAAAATAGTGTTAGAATAAGGTTGGAGGAGAACTAAGGTCAAGTATTAGTGCGGGAGCGTTTACAACAATTACAATTCAACCTTTTAGATTATAATCACCTACCTAAAAATTTCAGCAAGCAAGTACTAAGAGCAATTGAGCAAATCAAAATAACAAAGTGTTATCGGATTGACAATTCGACTATAGTAGCTATTCTAAATCTCTCAGGTCGGGCAACTGTAGGAGAAGACTCTAATGTTTTTTCTGATGCTCAATTGAATGCTTGAAAGCTTGAGGGTTTCAGTTGTCTTCCAGATTTGTATTTCCAATGTATATATAGGCTTAGCACATCTTGGAGTCTTGAAATTGGCCTCATGCATTGCAGAACTCTATGACGCGTTATAGAACACGTTATAACTGGTTGGCACTGTTGGATTAAACTCATCTTTTGTTTGATAATTTGCAAAATAAATCAGTACTAACCTTGCACATAACGGGTCAGCAAATGTGTTTCATAATCCGTCACAACGAGTCAGCAACCCGTCATAACGGGTGTCCAACCTATCACAACGTTGGGAGGAGAGAGGCAAGCATGAAGCTGGGATTTGGCCGAGCATAGCGTTACAGCAACACTTGCTCAAGGCGTTACAACGCATCTCAACCCATTATAACGGGTTCCTATGGCGTTATAACGGTTCTTGCTGAAAATGTTCCACATGACAGCTGCACAAGAGAAGAAGAACAATTCTGAAAATTGTACAATCCGTTATAACAAGAGAGGATTAGGATAACATCTATAGTCTTATTGTCAATCCGAGAACAAACCTTTAGCTAGATTTTAGCCTTTGGTGCATCACATTTGTGTTGTCAAGTGGTGCATCATTTTGTCCTTGATTGTTTTGTCAATCAAACCGTTAATCGTGTAGAGTGGTGCTGTCCCATACATTGATCTGGAAGACGGAGATTGATTTGGTTGTTTAGAAGAAATCAAAGATCGAATCTGCACTTATAAATAACACTTGTTTGATAGTGAAATCGACCCGAAGGGCGGTGTCTCCTGATTTGATGAAATAAAAATCCCCGGTGACTCTGCACAGTACTGAAATCGGCCCGGAAGGCCGGAAGGCCGGAAGGCAGTCTCCTTGATTATGTTTAGCTTCTTGCCAATGATTCATTCTGATCAAAGCAGTGTACTCTGCACTACTAAAAGTGGTGCACTCTGCATCCCTTTGATACCCATTGCCATTGGATGACTAAAGCAGGCTTAGTGGGCTTTTTAAAATGGCCTTTACGTATGCGTAACCCTCAGTTGCGCTTTCATTTTCTTTAAAGAATCTGTTGAAATCAAATTTAAAGTTAACAATTTAGATATGTACTGCTGAACATAAGCAAGCAAGTTCTGAAACAAATTTAAGCAAGAATTAATCAGCAAACAAAGATTCACCGACAAACCTACCTATCATTTACTATTGTTTAACATAAACGAAGGTTCATTTGCCATTTGCCCTTCCTTCAGGTTTATCAATAAAATTTATAACAAACTTCGTCAACACTGTCCAGAAAAATGAAGAAAACTAAATAAACTATATATAAAAATTGGCATGTGAGGAATCTTTTACGTACACGGTATATCCTATTTCACTCGATCAATTTCTTTTTCTAATTCCAAATACATGATTGGCTGCTTGACAAGAAGAAAGCATACACGTAATCATGATAAGTACACCTGAACTCAATTACAATTAGCACTTTCTGAATTAAGTCTAATAATTATTAAAAATGCCAGCGCAGTATTATTGTAAAAGGCTATACGGTGATCAACATATATAAGCATGCATACAACCCAATGACCCATTACTGTTAAACATTAATTTGGCTTGTATTTGAACATGTGTGGGATATGGATAGAGCCATAGAGGCACATGGATAATTAAGCATCAAGTTAGGCACGAGGGACCTAACATGATGAACACATTGCATGTATAGTGATTACGGGATGGGATGGTACGTACGTGGTCACATGGTATTAAAGCATGTCTGGCCACTTCAAAGCGTGCCATAATTGGGGGTCATGTTCTTTTTTTTCAATAAGGATCGATCAAGTGTTTGGATAGAAGATCAAATGACAAAAAATGTACTCTAAACAAGCACACGGAAGATCGTTATTGAGATTATTATGCCTAATAGAGGATGCATATATAGGCATATCTCGGGGTGCATTCGCAAGGTTGCTAATCAAATTTGGGTTCGCAACTTTTTTCAATCATTAGATTTCTTTAAAATTCGTACTATTTCATAAAAATTTGAACTTTTCAATCTCATGACGCAAATTTCAACACAATCCAACAATTGTAAACAGCTGCGAACCCAAATTTGAGTGTGCACGGCTGCGGATCTCTCCTACTTCAAGTGCGGTTGTGGCTAAACCTTCATCTCTAATCCTCCTTGGTCGATCGGCCTCCTTGTTGCAAGCTTTGAAAATATAAATGATACTCAACACAATTCATGTTATATTTTCATATTGGATTATATAGGTCCAATATAATAATTTTCATCATATATTTGCTATGTCCAATATCACAAAACCTTCTAGATTTAGAAAGTAAAAAATAGTTTATAAAAAACTAATTTAAAAAATAAACTTTTTGGATTTTTTGTATTCATTAAAAGAAACTAATTTAAAAAATCCATCTTAATCCCATCCACCCTTCTGACTATTATTTTGTATTTCTTAAATATTTGTGTGTATATAAATTTTATTCAAAAAAATAAAATGGATTTCAACACTGTAATAAATAACTGGATTTTCATGTATTCCTTACTCATGTCTTTAATTATAAAAACTGGTCAAATTATATATATAGAGCAGGGCTAAAATAATATGCATATGACAACTTTTCCGTCCTATGCATATATAATTAGTTCAATACATTGAGATTTAAGTTGCTCAATAAATTTTTCATATCAAAACATTGTAGAAAATCAAATTCGTGATTTTTAGAGCTGTTTTGCTACTTTCAAATTTCTTTGGCTGTTTTAGAAAAATGTTGTTTTTTGAGCTGCAATGCGAAAAAATATTTAAAAAATAGAAGAAAGCTTTAAAAATCACCAAATTTGATTTCCTATAATATTTTGATATGAAGAATTTATTGAGCACTTAAATCTCAATTTATTAAGCTAATAT
This sequence comes from Eleocharis quinqueflora, assembly GCA_964058865.1. Taxonomy (NCBI): domain Eukaryota; kingdom Viridiplantae; phylum Streptophyta; class Magnoliopsida; order Poales; family Cyperaceae; genus Eleocharis; species Eleocharis quinqueflora. The sequence continues at coordinate 75,883 of CAXKVX010000005.1, read as the reverse complement.
ATATACATAAAAAGGAAGGGGTGTTTTATGCATGTTATCTTAGCCTTGCTCATATATATATCTTAAAACTTAAAATCCTGATTCGGTAGCTGTTTTTCTCCTTCGTACTCTCCATTCTCGCTTGATTTATCTCTTCGTGCTTATTTTCATTACTACTGTTAGCTACTATTTTGTTGACAAATTTGAAAATACACTAGTAGTTTTGTTATTATTAATAGATTGAAAAAATTGAGTCGTCACATTCTCCTTTCCTTAGATATTACTTGCTTGGCATCTAGTACTGAATCTATTACAAGGAAGCATAGTAATTTTAGATTTAAAATCAGAAATAAAGTAAGATGATGCAAATATCTATGGATTTAATTGGGACAAAATTGAGTCTTTTGTCAAGCAAAATTTTCCATTTGTGAACTATTAAGTTAAAATATGATTGACGATCCTCAAATGAGAAGTAATTTCTGGTTTGACGAATTGCAAAATGCCAAAAAAGTAGAAAAAAAAAGTCATACATTTAGAATTATGAGGAGGTTGAAATTTGAAGGCATGATAGAGAAATGGAAGGTGGAAAACACTAAAATGCCAAAAAAGTAATTTCTGGTTTCTCGATAGTGTGTTAAACGTGTCGTGATGTGCCGTGTTCACCAGTGGCGGATCCAGAGGTCCACTTAAGCCCGGGCATAACTAAGTTCGGGTACTGTGTCTAAGATCTAACCCGAGCACAAATACACTAAAATATCATTAAAAATTCATTTTTCACTATAAAAATAACAAAAAATACACTAAATTTTGCGTTTTTTAGAAATAAAGCCCGAGCACTTGCCCGGACTTGCCCTAACACAAATCCGCCACTGGTGTTCACTGCAGCAAAATAGAGTATCAGCGACCGGAGATGCGTTGCAGATAACTCCATTCCGATCGCTGAAAGTATGATTGAGACCATGTCCGATAGCACTTGGCCTGGTCGCAGTTTGCTCCTCGCAAATAGTCCTTGCTGACGTCATGACGGTCGCTGTGTGATGTCATCTGGTAGGAGAAACTTTCTTACTTGCTAGAAAATTGTCCGGTCGCATATATATGCTTCTACCAAATTGTCCGGTCGCAAATTCTGGCATCATCGCATGCTTCTAGGTCTGATTTCTGATTGCAGAACTGCAATCATGCATTGTTTCATGATTTTTTTAACACTCATTTTGTCCCAAATTTTCACACAAAAATATAGCAAATAGCATTTATGATTCATGAATATTTCAATCACCAGTGTGGCACAACGAAACTTCATTTATTGACTATTTATATGTTACAAATATTACAAATGGAAGTAACAATAAAAATCTCATATACTACAATATAAAAATATAACTTAAGTGTACAATTTATAAAACTAACATTTCAGTAAATACATATCACACAATTAAACTAAAATTCTAATAATAAAACAGTAACTGGAACCGTCTTCTAACCCATTACTGACAGTTGGCTTTTATCATGTATGAACCTAAAAGAATAAAGAAGTCAGAAAGAAATACCAATCATATTATGAGAAACAAATACCTATCATATTTTAAGGTGTTCTCATTTCAATTTTGAAAGAACATTGTCTGTTATAAATTTAAACAGACACAACAAAAAATAAATTGCACCTACCTGAGCCAGCAGGGAGATGTACCAGTAGTATCAGTACCACCAATCTTCTTTTGTTACTAGTAAATTGCACCTACCACATTATATCATTAACCTCAATACACATTGTATCATTTACCTTCAAAAGCCAGTCTAATAAAGCAGTAACACATTATAAAATTCATGAACCTAACGACTTACGGACCTTCAATTAATAAAATTTTAACCCACTCGATAAAATAGTACAAAAAAGCTGGTCATACAACAAGAACAGTGCTTTATCATACAAGTTTGCAAGATCAGTTACTTGAACCTTGTATCAAAATGGGTCATACATCAAGAATGGTGCTATGTAATACAAAAAGTAAATAATTCATTTCACAAGCATTATCATGACTGTATATAAACCTTCAAAAATCTGAATTGATGGTGCCTAAAGAATCTGAACATCTCGCTCAATTAAAAATGGAGATAGATATTAGGCAACATGATCACATATAAATCCAATTTGTGGCGTCGTACGTGTTGTACAGAATTAAGTATCGCCAGCTCGATTAAACATCGGAGCACACACACGTGAAGCCAGATTGCATTTGCCATGACCATGAGATCTGACATCGATCAGAGCACCTGTTTTTTGAAGATAACAAAATATGACCTGTTCATGCGTACGTGCGTATGAGATTCAACTTTTTTTTTATTTGAAAGTTGTCAATTTTTTTAGTGTTTTACACGACAACACTCATGTAGAACTCGATAAAGAAGAAGTTATACAAAGTTTCTCTTCTCTTCTTTTTTCTCTTTTCTCTTTCCTATATTTTCTTGTGTAGAGTAATCTCTTCTTTTTATTTTTTTGTTGTGAAAGAGAGAGAATATGATGCTTATTCCATGAGGATCAGATGCTGTGTAGTGAGGATGCATGATATTTTTACAATTCAATTCATCAATAAATTATTAATTATCAAACTTTAATTTCTGCACATTAAAGAATACATTCATATAACACTTGATATCGAAATTAAATATACTATTTTGATCACTTGATTATGAATACTAATGACATATAATTAATAAATAATTGTATTACACATTATGTCCATAAAACATATCGTTTTTATGGTATTCCATATGACCCGTATATTGTAAAATCCAATAATCTCTCACTTGGACTATGTGTGTAACTTTTTAATTGTCTATTAACAAGCGCTTTTGGGATTGTCACTTTAAGTGTCAAACAATTTCGTTCATCAGCCATATTAACAAAAGACTTAAGCAGCATTTGCCACATTTATGATTGACTAAGCCAACATGCATCATGATGCAAACACAACTGAATGACATGAATCATGATAATGTGCAGTGTGGAAATCATACGAAACGTGATCTACGTGTCTGTTTCCAACTTGGTCCTTCCTTTTGAGATCAATGAATCCAGAACAAAACCGAAACTAATTAATATGTATGCACAATACACCTACATAATATTTACACTTTAACTTTAGAGTGCATCATATTATAAAACTGAATGTCTGTAAATACATAAATATGTAAACAATCTTTTTTAAGCACTATAATAAACTTATCAGAATATCACTGAAACTGAACATCATCAGGTAAAACTATACCCATATGAGATCATGTAACCTTTTGGGTACAAACCTTTAGTTAACGGTTCAGTTATAATAAAATTTTTTACCTTCTGTGCTGAATACTAATCAAACCATTCTAGATTTTTGGTACTTGAATATAATACTGCAGAATTATTGTCAAAATAAATCCTTTTGTGAACCAATAAGAGATGGGCAAACTGGAAGTTCTCCAACCCATTGCAACGGATTCCGTAACGAGTTTTCTGTTTCTGTAACGCAAGAGAAGAAAAATCAAGGATTCAAACTTCAAAAAGTGCTCTGCCTATATATACCTTGGAGATACGAACCAAGAAGATCAATTAAGCCTCCTAGTTTCCAAGCACTCAATTGAGCATTAGAAAAGCACTAAAGCTTTCTATTACAGCTGCCTAAATCTGAGAGAATTAGGATAGCTACAATCATCTAATTGTCAATCCGAAAATACTTATTTGGTAGCTTTGTTAGCCTTGTTTCGTGTATTATATTGTGTTGTCAAGTAGTGCATCTTGATCCTTGATTGTGTTGTCAATCGGACACGTTTACCTTGTAGAGCGGTGTAGTCCTTGCATATGTTTAGAAATTTTACATTGGTTTTCTTATGTGAGAGAAAATAAAAAATAAGTTTCGCAATTGTAAAAAAACTTATTGTTTAGTGGATTCATTTCAGAAAGGAAGTTTTGGTTTCGGGAGTTTCGTGGACATAGACCTATTTTGTTTGTAGGCTGAACCACGTACATTGTGTGTTCTTGTGTTCTTTTGTTCTCTCTTTGCTTTTTACTATATTTGCAATTTATTGTTTGATTTTCTAAATTGCTTTTAGTACTTGCTTGCTTGTGATTCTAATTAGATAATTAAAATCAAAAAGTTTGAATTGTAATTGTTAAAAAATACTTTGACACTAGTACTTGACGTTAGAATTTTCGAATCAAAACTTATTAATTGCTTCTATGAAATGTACACTCTGTGCCATAGTTCTAGTACGAGATTTGAATCATTCATTTAAGTTTTGCATTGGCATCAAATAAAATAATATACCTAAAAACTCAATTATTTTGTGCATATTGTATTTAAATTGAATTTAATTGGAGATGCTATCACGCGTCACAGAAATGAGAAAACTATGGAGTTAGATTATTTCAACTCGGCAATTGATCTAAATGCGGTTGATGGGAGCATATATATTGCTAGGACAAGGAGATGGACAACGTGTCAACAAATTTCACTAGAAAATGTAAACGATTTTTTAGGTTTTAAACGGAAGTAACTTCTGATGAAAAACTTAAAAAAAATCAAATAAAAAATTGCAAAAAAATATACGTCTTATCAGGCATAGTCCGTGACTGTCCATTTGGAACAAAAAGATATCTAAATTTTGGAAAATCATGTCTGGAATTTTTTTTCTTAATGTTAAGAGACTATTGGATTCATTTACTTTCAAATCATATTCAAATTGAAACTTGTTCTCTAATTTCTATCAAATCAAAATCTACATTTGTAGCGGTTCTGATAAAATTCAGTAAGCTCCATTTCATATATATACTAGTGAGTTGCCCACGCGATACAGTGAGATAGACAAATTTGTACAGTCTTAGCTAATTAGTTACGAAAAAGATAATATAGAATATCATCTCTCTGTCAATTAATGTGATTGTTATCAATTACTTGATCTTTTCTGATTTACAATAAAATTTGATTAATTATTTTTCAATTTTGGGTCAAGGAGGATCAAAGATGAAAGTTTGAAGAATAAACAAATAACGATTGTGATTTATTCAAACAGGTGATCCAATTATTTGTATTAATTCTGAATTAACATATAGGTTTCAAACGTAAAACTGTATTTTTTTTATTAGAAGTAAGAATAAGAAATATGTCTCTCTAATTTCTTTAACATATCAATAGTTAATTTCGTTGTAGATACAAATATATAAAAATAATCTTGCTAAAGACAACAAATATGTTTTTTAAAATGAAATAATTGAGTTCGGCACTTTATGGTCCGATTTTTTTATTATTAGAAATCAAATAAATAAATTATTTTAAAACAAAAAGAGTATTTAGAAAGCTCGAAAAATAAAAAAAATCCATTTGATTTTTTATTTAAATATGAATTATTTCTATAACTAATCTAAAAAAATAAAGAATAACATCAATGACCCTGATTTCAGATATTTAACGATAATAACACTATTTTATACTTTACGTTCACACTTGTTATTTAGACTCATGCATTCAGATGATATTTAGAAATTCAAAACAGAACAAAAGGAAATTCTATGTACCTCTGAAACACATGCGTCTGAATGTTAACATGCGAACGTGAACATTTAAAAATAGAGTCATTAATATCAAAGATTTGAATATCCAAAGTTATAAATGTTATTTGTTCTTTTTTCAGGTCAGTTATAAAAATAATTCAACTTTCGTACGTGAGTACTTTATTATTAAAAATATTAATATTTTAATTCATGAGTTGGATTGTACTTAGGTAAGTTTTTGTAACAACTTCAATTGTGCTCATCAAGATCGTAATTAGGTTTTTTATCATCGCAAGTCATCGAGCTATAGATTCCCCCACGTCAGTCTGATTTGCGATCCGAGAAATGTGCATATCAAATTTGGTTCCATCTTCAACTTATGTCTTAATTAGTAATTTTTTATCGCAAGTTTGTGTCAGACTCAATTTTGAATCGCTCGTTTCTCTGAACGCAAATCAGACTCCACAAAGTCAGTAGACTCAGATATCTACAGCTCGATGACTTGCGGCAATAAAAAAACTTAATTTTCCGACGAGCGTAGCTGAAGTTTATAGAAAAAATGCTAATCATACTTAATATTTTTTTAGCAACTTCAGTTGCGTTCGTCGAAAAAATGCTAATTTTTCGACGGCGCCAACTCTTCTTTTTTCTCTATTCTTGTTCTATTTTACTTATTTGTTTTTATTTTATTTTTTTGTCTGTTATTTATTTATTTCTTCTATTATTGTTCTATTTCTTCTTTTATTTATTTATTTCTTATTTTTTCTGTTTTCTTACTTTACTTTTTTATTTGTTTTCTATTTTCTTGTTATTTTTCTATTTATTACTTCTAATCTTCTGTTTCTTAATTTTAAATTAAATTTCGTAATTTAAATTTGAAATTTGAAATTTGAAATCTAAATTATCTACGATTTGATAGCTGTCAAAAGCTGTACGTTCTGCAATCAATTGTCAGGTTGCAGAACGTACAATTTTTTTTTTACTTTTTTATTTGACTTTTATCATTGATTATTAGTAAAAAAACAAGTGATAAAAGTCAAGGTATTATCACCGGTTGCTAATATTTTTAGTATTCTTCTAATATGTCTGAAGAAAAAACTGACAATAAAAGAAAAAAAATCGAAAATAAAGCTAATTTTGAGTATAGTGAATTATGATGATAATTTGGATCTGTTGAATCACCAGTAGTTCGATGCCACGACCAAATCAGTTGATAAAATGATTGAATATAAGAACTTGTGAATGATTGAATGAGAACATCTCTTGGACCATTGAATAATTTTCCCTTGTAGTTGTTTCCCAACGAGGACCAAAGTAACAAAGTTAGTCGGAAACCATTTTAACTTTCCACTCCTCAGTTTTATATTACTAAGCACGTAAGATGTCTTATCCTGCAACGGTTAGAATTTTTTTTTTAATTTTCGGAATCAATATCGATCGTTGGATAGAGCTCTCTTGATAATTTGTGACGTTGTTTGTGTAGAAGTTTAAAATTCCCGACAGCGTTCGTGAAATATTTGTTTCACGAAAGTTCATATCACATGCTGCTGCACTTTATGCGATGATTTCGTGTTTCGCCTGCAGACCTCCCCTCTCTCTCCGTCCCTCCCGTCACCATGATCTAACCTAAAAACACTTCCACTTTTCTCTCCCGCCTCCTTCCCCTTCCATGTGCGAGACTCTACTCTCGTCACTCGATCGCCGCCCTTCAGCCATCCGCCTTATCTGCTCCCTCCCACAACCATCTCCTCTGTGCGATTCTACCGAGGGGACTTCCCACATTAGGTGGCAAAGGAGGAGCCTGTTCTCCGCTTTTTGGGTACATGCAGGTTTCAGGCAAGTACGATATCTCAGTTGTGTTGTTAATTAATATGTTATTGATCATGGAGCGATTATCATTTCCTATGTTTATCTAGCCTCTTCTTGTATGGTGATCAGAAAAGAGCCATATATTGGTTCTTTATGAAGGTAAAACTTAACTTTCAGCATCATTTTTTTTTACTGTGATCCATAAATTGATAAACATTAAGCCTTTGTGGAAGAAAAACATGAATGAAATCAGAACAGTTGGATGCTTATGACAAAACAATTCAAAGAAGTGGTATAGAGAGGAGCAAACCTAAATAAGCTAGAGGTGATGGTGAGGTATGAAGCAAGTGTCTATTTTCTTTCTTGAGCTTTGTCAATGTACTGGATGCGTGTTGCATTATCAAGATTTATGTTGACAATTTTAACTCAATTTTATGTTATGTAGGAACTAGAAGTTGCGGGAACATAGAAAGCAATCAGAGCATGCTCATAAAAATGTGAATCGTGGTATTTTTAAAGTGCCAGTTCTTCTTTCTTATTATTTTAATTAATGGGTTCAATATTTAAATTGACAAATTTCAGTGTAATTGCAAAATATGGGTTATGCTATGTCACTATTATCAAACACAGTCTTTTGCTTTATTGGGAGGATTGTGAATCAAAGGAGAGGATATGTCTCCCTGCTTTATATGGGTTATAGCATCGACGGACACTGTAGGGTTGTGGCAAGTTGGTTCTGATAGTTGTCTTGTAATTTTCAGCTTGTTTAGTGTGTGTTTGGTATGTTAGTGATAGGGCAAAGAAAGAATGATATTTTTCTTATAACAGTTGTAATTGTAATCACGTGTGCACTTGGTGCTTGTTCTGGCAATATTGTAGCTGAGCCATATACAAGAGCTATATGAGGACGTACATGAAGTAAGGTTTCCATGAATAATTTTTTATATCATCAAGGAGCATTGTTAATTTTTTAATTTTTTAGTATACTGTCTTTGCTATATTAATTATGTTCCTTCTTTTAGAGTTCTAATTAACTTTGCTCTTGATGTTCGTAAATTTATATGATCTATGATTTTCAGAGAATTATCTTGAAGCAAGATGGAGAAGACAGCAATGCAGAGAAGATGTTCTTTCATTAAGCTATGAATGCCTTTGTCGCCTCTTTGATATTTTCCTTTGGCCATGTAAGTATTTAATTATTGAATTTCTAATTAATTGACAAACCAAAAATTAAAAAGTGCCAATCATAGAATCTTTTATACTTTGAATTGCAGAGCCTGTAGTATAATGATGAAGGTGGTCAGGTTCTTCTAACAATTTGTTTTCTTAATTGTACTTCCTATCATCCTGGTGGTCACTTCTTGCCCTTCTAATGTCATTTCAGGTGGTACTGGCAATTTGGTTCTTTTGTTGTCAGACAACAATGAGACTTCATTATATGAGCAGTCATTAACATTACTATTGGTCTAAGAGATATGGAGGTGGCAAGGTACATGATACCATCCATTTGCAAACAACACTTTCTTTTCTATCCTGATAGTTGTATTCCATACCAACGCATATCATTTCTCATATTCTGAACCATATATGAATCTTGTAGAGTTGTAGTTTAGTGAGGGATCCTATGACAATGTCTAATTTGACAATCCAACCTGAGTTATTGAAAACATGAGTAATTTTGGTTTAAATCTAACTTGCCGGTGAATCACCAAAATCAATAAACATCAGTCCAATGATGAATTATTTATGTCATGAGAATATCTGAAATTTCATGTCACTGTTGAAGCCTGATATATAATGGTGTTTTGAGAGAGAGGTGCAATTGCTACTTGGTCAAATAAGAACACGAGGTCATTGTCGTTCGATTAAATATTTGGTTTTTCTTTGTTCTTAAATTGAATCCAAACCTTTTAATTTGTCGGACATTTTGGCTTTTGTACTTTCTTTTACTGAGCCGCCCCTCTTGATCGACTAGAAGCTGACCTTGACCTTGGCTGCCTTAGCAATTCAATCAACGCTTCCGCCTGTTTCAAAACAAATCATTTTCACACCCAATTAGGACCAATTAGGATAGACTATAGATTTATCTGTTTATAATAATTTACCCAATTAGGATCAATTGGCACTGGCACTGAGAAATTGAAAAATATCAAATGAAATAATAATTGCTCGGACAGGACTTAATTAATTAATATATAATACTAGACTAGACATGCCGGATGAAGATGATGTATCCAAACAAGGACACACACAATCTCCAAAATTGTTCAATAAAATATACTTAGAAATTCTTAACAGATTAGATTATCACAAACCTTAGTTTTCAATTTGGGCTTGGCATTAGATGACTGAGAAAGTGCAACTAGAGGCGGTATTGCTCCTTCCCTCGCAACCATACTCCGGTACGCGGAGTTCTCTTCACAGATCTGCAAAACAGCCAGCATGGCAATCTCTTTCTGATGCGTCGAACCCACCTCGACCATCTCAACCAGTACTGGTATTCCTCCTTCCTGTACAGCTGCATCCCGACCTTCAGACGTCGTCACAAGGTTGCGGCCTGGCGGAGGGATTGAAGGTCATTATCCGGAGAAGAGAGCTGGGCAACAAGGGAATCAATGAGCTCATCAGAGGATTCCACGGCGGCGCAAGAGAGGATTCGACGGAGAGAAGCGGAAGTGGCACCACCAGAGAGAGGAGAGGAGGGGAACTCGCCGGAGCGATCGCTGTTGCAGTCGCTGAAGGCACCGGAGGAATCGCCACTATCGCTGTAGCTCCTCGGCATGTAATGGTGAAACATAGGAGGCGACTGTGATCTCGCTTGGTAATGTGAAGTTCTGTTTTGAGAGGGAAGAGAGGGAGAGAGAGAGAAGAGGAATAATTGCGAAGCGTTGCAGTGGGAAGAAATAAAAAGGGCAGGAAAAGAAGGATGCGACACGTGCGCACGTGGGACGACCGACGCATCGGGAGCAGTGTACAGTTAAATTATAAAGGCTCAGTTACTGTGTCGGCTCTCTCCAGTACTACGGTATTTGTCGATTGTCGTAACTCGTAAGCATATCTTAACCGTTTATTTATTTTAAAGGGAGAATTTTTCTCATTCCACTCAAAATTATGAAATTCTGATATTGCCATCCGAAATTCATTTCTTTCATATTTGCCACCCAGAATTTGATTTTGATTTCAAAAATGCCATTTTGTCTATTTTAACATTTTATGTCTCAATTTAAAAAACCAAATTTTATTTTTGGACGAAAATATCTTTTGAGTGTTTCACCTACTCGAACCAGTCGAATCAGACCTGTTCGAATCAATTCCCCACCCATCGGCTCGACCTTTCTCTCTCGCGCCTGAAGAAGAACCCTAGAACTCGCAAAGCACCATCGAATCTTGCTCTCAATTTAACGATCGAACCCTCACCCAATTGTATTTGTGCAGAAAAATAGAGAGGCGAAGGAGAGATGCGAAGAAAAATATCATGGAGAGAGGCGAAGAACCTTAGCCACCCTCGCTCCGCCTAGCAGCTCTGTCACCCTCGCTTCTCCTAGCAGCTTCGCCTGTATGGCTAGGATTACTAATGCAGCATTGCCTTGGAATTGGAAACTTATTTTTTGTGACTAATGCAGCACTGCCTTGGAATTGGAAACTTGTTTTTTTTGTGACTCGTGCAACACTGCCTTGTATCTGTTATTGCCTATGCTTGATTTATTACTCATACACCAATCTTCTTACCTTGTCAAAAAGATCTAGTTTGATATTGTCTTAGCGAAATAATCTCAAGATGTGTATTTGGTTGGGATCGATTAAGTTGATATGCTACTTATAGTTTATGTCCATAATTGATTAAGTTGATGTATTTTAGTTCACATTACTTTGGTTTGTGTGCATGTTCTCTTATGTTTCTATTATTGTTGTTGTAATGGGTATTTTGCTTCTTTAATTTTCCAATTTGTAATGGATATTTTGAATATTTGCAATGTTATCAAGAACATAGAATTGGATTTCAAATTTGTTAGGATTGGTTTTTAATGGTACTGCTACAGGTTTCTTTTTGTGAGGAATTTCAATTGTTATCGAATTGTAATGATACTGCTAGAGGTTCTTAATGAAAGTAATTTTTTTTATAATACTTGTGATAATATTCAACTAAAGATAATACCTGTTAATGATACTTTATATGATGTTGTTGGTTGGTTTGAGATCTCATTTGATGTTTGTCCGTATTTTTATTTGACATTTGTTTTCCTTTTTGTTATCGAGGAAAAATGCAAAATGTTGATCAATAATTTTTAATGTCGAGGAAAAATGCAAAATGTCAATCTTATTGATCAGCTTATAAATTATTTTATCAAATTATGAATTAAATTTATGAATTAGTTTATCAAATATCAATCTTATTGATTCGTCATCTTCTAAAGAGACTTTGCAAAATGTTGACTATGAATAAACTATGAATTGTGTAGCGTGTATACTGGGAACTAGAGATTAATTAGAAGAAGGGTAAAATAAAACGAATGTAGATGTGATACATCTCATTCTCAGTAAAATCATTCAACATACAACATTTTTTTACTTGTTCTCCACGACACATTATTCAGCAAACATCTAATACTAATAGCTTTTACCAGTAATATGCTCATTATAAACTGAGATTAGAATTGAAGGACAAATTTGACGACCTAAATAAACTGATCAGTTAAAAAATGCAAAAAACCAGTAACAACATTACAACCAGCATTAAGAAACTTAATCAACGGCTACCAATTGGAAACAAAATGAAAATTAAGACACAATAAATATCCTAACTGAACTGTACCCTTATTCTACTACCAGCAACATATCTCGTGCTTCTACAGGTACGATGGTTCCACTGGTATGATGCTTCCACTGGTACGATTCTTCTAAACTGGTACGGGGGCTTGCTCTTCAAAAAGATTAGAGAATCAGCAAAATTAGAGACCAATTCGAGCTTCTCCAGTAGTGAAGTGCACCGGCATCCCTACAGGTGTCGTTCTTCAATTCTCCCATTTAGACTTCTGACGATACATTATTGGGGATGAAGGGAAGCGAGTATCCAAGTTAAAAACCCTAGCTGGACAGGCGGAGCTGCTAGGGAGGCGAAGCTGCTAGGAGAAGCGAGGGTGACAGAGCTGCTAGGCGGAGCGAGGGTGGCTAAGGTTCTTCGCCTCTCTCCATGGTATTTTTCTTCGCATCTCTCCTTCGCCTCTCTATTTTTCTGCACAAATACAATTGGGTGAGGGTTCGATCGTTAAATTGAGAGCAAGATTCGATGGTGCTTTGCGAGTTCTAGGGTTCTTCTTCAGGCACGAGAGAGAAAGGTCGAGTCGATGGGTGGGGAATTGATTCGAACAGGACTGATTCGACTGGTTCGAATAAGTGAAACACTCAAAGGGTATTTTCGTCCAAAAATAGAACTTGGTTTTTTTAAATTGAGACATAAAATGTTAAAACAGACAAAGTGGTATTTTTGGGATCAAAATCAAATTTTGGGTGGCAAATGTGAAAGAAATGAGTTTCGGATGGCAATATCGAAATTTCCATAATTTTGAGTGGCATGAAAAAAATTCTCCCTTATTTTAATTACAAAGGTCCATTTGTCGTTTACTGTTGCATAATCTAGAATTCTTGTACGAGCAAATTAAATTAATAAATTTTAAAATTTTAGACTTTTGAGTTAGATAAGAAATTTATGGTGGTCTTCCAAATTATAGTTTAATTATAATTTTGATTATCTCCAAAATTTCAAAGTTTTTGCTGATTATGTTATGGATAAAAATTATAAATTGCATTATTGTTTGACTTTTTATGGCGAAAACGTTCAGAATAATGCGCGTAGTTCATCTTTTCATTTTTTCTCTTTGACTATTTGACTCTTCTCTTTTAGAAGCGTTTTGATTGTTTGACTTTTTATTTTTAAAAAGTTAGTTGAGATATTCTGACGAAATATAATAATTGAGATACAGTTAATTAATCTCTTAATTTTTTATAAGACTAACTCAGTTTTAAAGTTTCAAATACATCATTTTAAGTCATTGAAGTTCTCAATTTATACCAGTTTGATCTTAAAAGAGCAAATCCATCGAAGATATTTATGGTTTTCGTCTTTCGTAATATTATTCTTTTAAAAGGTAGCTAGTACGGACTACCTACAAAATTTTCTTCTGAAAGTCTTTCCACTTGTATTTGACCATTTAAAGCAATAACGAGTGGTCCGTCAACGTAGAAAGTGAAAAAAAAAATATATTTTTCATTACTCATCCGAGAATTACGTTTTCAATTCATTTTTTTTTGAGGAAAAGGTGCACGGCGGGTTTTCATTGAAATAAAAAATTCTAATACAAGTATATGTTCACCTCAAAATTTTCAGAGTTTTTTCCGTATCCACACTTGATACATATATCTCGTGGGAATAAATCTCTCGATAAATGTGAGCTAGGAAGATCTTTTTGATCGGTGCTTGTTTGATCAACAGACGGGAGATTGTGACATAGTAAGAGATACATGTGAAGTGACCTGTGATCTGACCTGATCTGATGAAACTTGAAACAAACATATGTTTTGACTGATGTGGTTATCTAATATCATATATTTGATATGATGATTCTTCTGGTATCCGAGGTGATAGATTTGATACAGTAGTTCTTTTGTTCTGTTACTCGAGATATTGGTATTACTTGGATTACTCAGGTCAGGTTTTACTTTGTGGTTATTTATCTTTTTCTTCTAATTCTAGTAACCTTATTTAGCATAAATTCACATAGTGTAACTAAAACTGACACTGAGATTATATCTCATCCCGTGTTTGTATGTTCCACATTGGATGTGGGTTCCAGGTTATTCAGAGATTATGAGGAAAGGCACATGCAGTGGTTCAGAAGACTAGGAATTGATTAGTTAAAGTAAGCCTTGTGCTTACAATTAGTCCATATTTATCAGACCTTACTTGTATTTAGGTTAGCACCGTGAGATTTACATTTGGGTTAAGATCTTAGATCTATCCGAGATCCTGGTTGTATTATAAAAGATTAAATGAATAAATAAAAGTTTAAAATTTTAGACATTTGCTCTATTTATTATTATCTTCTGTATTAAGAAGGAATGGCCTTGCAGATACCTAAGGTTAAATATTCGTGGCATCACGATTGACTACGGATAATGACAATTGAAAACGAAGATCGCTACCTCATCGAAGCAGATCGCTATGCTCATCGATGCAGACTGGACAAATTCAGTTGAATTTATTTTGAAAATTATTCTAGTTATGATGCATATTATTTTGGTTATTATGCATATTGTTTTTGCAAAATAATATGAATAACATGCATAATAACACATTTATCTAATATAATTAACATGCATAATATAAATCATAAGTAGAACAATAAAAAAACATAATAAACATAACATGCATAATCCTACCTAGTGTAGTGGTGAGGCACAAGACTTTCATGGAGAAAGTCTGGGGTTCAAGTCCCGGTAGGGACTACTTTTAGAGGAGGGTTCAAGTTTATTTTCTGAATTTGCACAATGGACTGTTTTAGATTTAGTTGATTTGAATGATTTCTAATAGACCGATTTGGTTAAATAATAACAGGGATAGTAAAATATAAAAATAACAATTGAGCATTTCCAACACCCAACATAACATAACATAACATAACATAACATTTCTTTTGTTAAGTGCCATTATCTTTTATCACCATCTGTCATCTGATCTGACTATTTTTTACTGGTTCTGTTCGATCTAAATCTGTACTCATCACAAGATGCCAATATATCTGTTCCCTTCCTGTTTTTAATGATGAATTTTTTTTTTTTTGAGATAAACCCGTAGGCATGCATTACTCCTAATGATTATTACAGAGGAAGTTCAGAGTTCTATTACATCATGAAATTAAAAACTACTATTGTAACAGTAAACACAGGAAATTCTAGAAGATAATACTACTATTACAAGGTTCTACGATCTGGTATCACTACTTCCTTTGGGTATTACTACTACGTTGTGAGCTGCAGTGGGATGCACCAGGTATGACATCCCCAAGGTTGGTATTACACTAGTTTTCTGGTATCCTGGTATATGTGTCCCGGTATTCAGTGATGCTGCCTTCTTGTATGACTCCCCTTGCATGTTCGCCAGTGATATTGCTTCTGCTGATTCGTGCTCTGTTTGCTAGGTGATGTGCCATGTTCACTGCCTTTCTGTGGACCTGTCTAACCACTATCGGGATGGTACTCATTCTCAGAATTTGTATAAGCTCTGCCATCGGTTGTGTTGCCTTCCACGATGGTAAATTGATGATCTCTTCATTGTCCAATGCTTGTACCACCCCTTTACAGTCAGTGACTATCGTAAAAGGCCCTATTTGAGTCTGCTTTGTTGTTATCCATGTTGCCGCTGCGTGGCAGGCCAGTACTTCTGCGTGAAATGCATCTTCAGCCCTAACCGTTTGCCCATTTTGCCCAGATGATATCATCATTAGAGTTGATAGCCACTAACCCGATTCCTGCTGCTCCCTTACAATCCCAGGATCCATCTATCAGGATTATACTATCTCCACTATTTACCTCGTACTTGATGGCGGTTTTTATGGCTTTATCTGTAGCCTGGTCATGATTTGTCCAGATGCAGTCAGCTTGTCTGACAATCTGAATAGGGTTCGTCTTCCTTCCTTCAATCACCTCCTTGTTCCGAGCTTTCCAGATTTCCCATAGGATATTGAACATTCGGCGTTTTTCTTTGTGTGAGAATTGTAGGGCTAAATGTGGTATTGCCTGTTTAATGTCCAATGGCAAATCTTCTACCCTAAACCCCATATTTGATGCGAACCAGGTAGCTCTTGATCCAGGACAGAAGAAAAGCATGTGCATGGTGTACTCATTCTCAATGTGGCATCGTTGACAGATTGGATCAATGGCTCGTATTCTTCTGTGCATAGCGACAGATGTCGGCAGGCCCCCCTGACACGCTCTCCATAGGAACATTCTTATCTTTGGGAGTACATTTGGGGTAGTCCATATAATATTCCAAGTTAGCCGTGCTGTGTTGCTTGTTTGATTATTTCGGCTCCTTTGCATGATCTTTTTGTATCCCTCCTTGACCGTATAGCTGCTGGTACGCGTATGATCCCAAATTAGCCTATCTGGTAACATGTTTTCCATACGTGGTGGTCTGATGTGTTGCGTGATCCAATCTGCCGCTCGTTCGTCTAGCCTTTGCACTATTTTTGATCTCACCCAATATCGGCCATGTGATTCCAACAGTTCGCTCACTTTCTCATTTGCATAAACAGGTGACTGTGTGTTATAGGCTTGCCAATCATGAAACCACGGTTGGTGTAAGATTTTAATTGTACCTCCATCCCCGACCTCCCAGTGGACATGATCAATCAATTGCTCTCTTAGCATCAGCATTTTGCACCAGAGTACGCTAGTTCCCCTTTTCTGTATTGCATGCCATAATCCTTCTTGTTGGCAATATTTGGCCTGCATGATCGCTATCCAGGGTCTTTCTTGGTTGCAGGCAAATTGCCACACTAGTTTAGTGATTAATGCCTCGTTCATCATTTTTAGATCTTTGATGTTTAATCCCTCATCTTCGTATGGCATACAGACTTTTTCCCATGACACCATTGCTAGGTAGCGGTCCTTATGTAACTTGTTCCACATGAATTTCCTCATGGACGTTTTGATTCGATTTAATGTGAGCATCGACAGAGGTGAAATGGTCATATAATATATGGGAATGGAGCTTAGTGTTGATTTGATCAGTGTTACCCGTCCCGCATGTGATAGTAAATGCATCTTCCATCCCGCTAACTTATCAGCTATCTTGTCCATGAGGAGTTTGTGTGTCTGGTCTTGCATCCTTTGCCCCGTGTGCATGTAGGCTCCCAAATATTTTTCTGCATTTTGTGCCTTCTTTGCTGCCACGGCCCCCATAACTTCTAACTTGCATGTATTATTGCATTTGGAGCTGAACCAAATTGTTGATTTCTCCGGATTTATGACCAGCCCCGATTGTTTTCCAAACTCATCGAGGATGTTAATGATCTTCTCTACTTCTCTTCTGCTTGCCTCCCCGAAAATCACCAAGTCGTCTGCATACATAGAGTGTGTGATGACCGGTGCACCCTGAGCTACAGTCACCCCCTTAATGTATCCGGCCTGTTGTGCATTAGTTAAACTCTGTGATAAAAATTCCATAACAACGATGAACAGGTAGGGGGAAAGGGGGCAGCCTTGTCTAAGGCCACGGGTTGGGGTGATGAAGCCGTTCCCCGCTCCGTTGATCAACACAGTTACTCTACCGGCATTGAGACTGGACATGATCAATTGCACAACAGGCTTGTGTGCTGGGCTTGTGGACCTCCCTGTGATTTATATAAGTTTTTGAAATATCTGATAAAAATACCCCGAATTTCACTCTCTTGCTCAGTTCTGGTACCCGTTTCGTCAATCATGCTAAGTATCCTATTCGTCCGCTTTCTTTGGGTTGCAACCGCATGAAAAAATTTGGTGTTTCGATCTCCTCCTTCTCCCCATTGGACCCGTGATCTTTGTCTCCAGAAATCATTAAGTTCTCCCTCCGCTTGGTCGTGTTGTATCATTATCTCTCGTTCTTCGTTAGCATCCTGATACATTGGATGTAGTTGCTGCAACTGTAACAATTTTCCTTGCAGGACCCTAATCCTATTTTGTGGTGTATCGAGCTTCTTGGCCCAGCTTTGGATATTGTTTTTGAGTCGAGTGGATATCATTTCCGGAACAAAGAAAAGGTCTATATCGTCGGAAGATGATCGAAGACAAAAAATTATGTGTCAACTGTGGAATCGCTCAAGTTTGTGAGGAAGCAAGCTGTTGCATTTCCTGGAGGCATTTCTCCCGAAACCCGAAATGCATGCAACAACAAACTCGAACCATTAATGCTCGAAACAGTGAAACAACTCTGAGGTCAATGCTGCTACAAGTCTCTTTGGCAAGTAAAGGCTCAACTTTTTTTCCTTTTTCTTGGACTCTTCTTAATTTATATTTTATAGGCATTTTCTCTTTAATTAACGAGATAATGTGCTTTGTTTGTTTTGGACACGGTTTCATGTGGCGTCATCAATTATGGCAGCATGCAGCTGGGCATAACTAATTAGCAAGGTCCGGTACATGCACTGATAGCAGTTTGGGATCTCGGGTTATTAATAAGTAAAATCGGTTATCATTTATTCAGATTTCAGAATGATAATTAAATAGGATGTTAATTTCTAAGTTCGAAAAACATGACACTTGGTAGATTCTGGGTTGTAGCAATTAAACATACTCAGATAAATTTGATATTAGATATTATCAGATGCTAATTAATCTGACGTGGAAAGACAGTACTTAGATCAAAGACCTCAGTCTTTGATACTGAAATACTGAAAGACTGATAACAGAGAATTGATGTGTTCTTTTGGTAGACAATTCGTCAAAATTTACTAGTAGAGTTGGAGGACAAAAGCCATAGACTAAGAAGTCACTTTAATTTACCGAGTCGGTTAAATTTTATAAGTTTTTCTTGCTCTCAAAAAAGACTAGCATAAATTTGAAAAATGATTGATACAGATAAATCAGTGTGAAATCGGGACTCTTTATCTATATTTTACATAACAAGTTCCAAACTTGAAAATGAGGATAATTGTGATAGGCTCGGTGAGCTAACGTAAAAATTCAGTCAATCTTATGAAGATGAAATCTAATATGGCCTTCATACTCCAACTTGTTAGGGATGAAATATTTTGTTTTTTTTATTGTTCTACTAAATTATTATACAAAAAATATTTTCAAAATTTTCACATATATATGCTCCTACTAAATGTCTAATATATAACAATTATTGTATCTAATGTCATATTTCTTTATTTTAACGTATTCATGATAGCGAACCATAACTAATAAAAGTCTAATAAAATACAAAAAATCTAAAACATCAGTGCAAGATAAGAAATATAAGTCGACCATTATTATGAAAACTCTCGTTATTGTTATAATATATGTTATTAATAGTTCAAATGATATTAGTCAAAATAAATTATTATCAGAAAAATTGATACTCACACTACAAATCAACAAATTTATAGTTAAAAAAACTAAAATGCTAATAAATTTGAAAATATTTCTCAACTCAAGAATAGAGTCAGACTTAAACCGTTATTTTTCAAAATGCTCGTAACTAATATAACTTTATCGGGTTAATTAAGATTCAATTCGCCACCAATTCAATCAAATTAAAATCCTCGAATCGGATCTGTTGGGTTGGAGGGATTATGCGGATCTGACGTAAACCCTAGTATCTTTGGTTTGTTTGTTTTTTTTTTTAATTTTATCATAGCAAATTGTGTAAATCAAAATTAACTTGGATGCTACTATGTATAACAACTCCGAGTTTGATTGACTCCAGTAACATTTTTCATGAAAATTTTGATTCATAAAATAATTATTCTTTTGTTAATTATGCAATTTTCAATTTGATAACGTGAATCTTAGGTTAGTAATGAAAATATCTTTCTTTTGTAATTACAGAAATCAAGATGCTCAAAATATATATGAAAATGGGTCACAAAAACTAAATGTCCGTAGAATATAATGTCACTAAAAAAAATATCAACTCAATACAAATACAAATGCGGAAGTTATCAAAATATATAATGTCTCTAAAAATAGAAAATTATCAATGCAATACAAGTACTAATGCAGAAGTTATCAAAATAATTCAATTACCAAGACATTTTCTTAATAATTCACAAATCAAGAATGATGCAATACTAGCACAAATCAAGCAAAGAAATTAAAGAGAGTAAGGGTTAGAAAAATTTACACAAGATATAACGTGATTCGATAGTTGAGCTTGTCTACATCTACGGAAATATCTGGTACCAAATTCGTGACCGATTTCACTAAACAAGAAGTGTTTAAAAAAATGGATCCTCCACGGATCACAACAAAACAAATGAGACCACACACGAATCACACACTGGGATCCACCACAGATCAAATCAAAATAAATGAGATCACACATGAATTTCACACCACGATCAGACGCGAATCTACAACTCAAATTGAGAAAAAAATAATTATCCTAAAATCGCTCGAAACTGTCTCAAATTACTAGTTGAGCTCTTGAATTCTTGAAGGAGAATGTTTTAGTTTTTTCAGATTGATTGAATACTTGGACATGGGTTTCTTAATTCTCTCTCGAAATCACGCATCTTGATATATAAAAAAATAACTCCAAATCTATTCTAGTGCTTCGACCCGTCATTTTGCTGGGAATGATCGTTGTGATGGGTCGGAGAAAACACAAGGGATCAAGTCAACACTTTGTCTCATTGACAAGATCACTAAAAAGTTTCAGCGACTCGTCATGTTGCTGCCTCTCAGCGTCTTGACGGGTGGGCACAACATCATATCGGTGGCCAGACCCGTAGCCACAATGGGTGTCTCGGAATTTTTTTCCTTCACAACTTTGGCTGATCTTCTAGCGACCTGTCATGTCGCCGGCCTCTAACATCTTGACGGATGGAGTAAAAACTGCATTTTGAAATTATTCTGAAGCTCTCTTCAATTCAAACCTTTTCCAATCTTTTTGATTGATCGAGTGCATAATTTACACTAATTTGACATCCTGCGATCACCAAAAACTTGTACAAAATATTAATAAATGATTTATTTTGCAAATCCTTAAAGAAAGAGGAATTAATTAGAAGTTGTTAAATTATTAGTTGTTAAATTAGAAGCACTTTGTTTAAGTTGCAAGCGTGGTATCAAAATTAATAGTTAAAAACACTTGAAGGCCCGTTTTGAAATAAATAAAATATAAAAAAAAGAAAATTGTAGGGATAAAGTATATGTTTTAGAATCTATGCGGCCTAGAATTAACAGTTGAAGGCCCGATATGAATCTCCTTGCAAAGCAAAGCAAAGCACATGCGGTTATCCTTTGCGGTATTAAACAGAGCAGTTAGAAGCATACATTCCCTTCTACAAAAGACCTTTTAGTTTCATTGAATGGAGATGGAGGGATGGAAATGGAGGATAATCTCTCTATTCATTTCTCTAACATTTGAGGTGTAAAGATTCTTTCATCCTCTTTTTATTTTCATTTCATTCCACTCAAAACACTGGGACTGTTCCATTCGTTGTTGGGTCAATATGACTAGAAAACTCTAGTATTCAGTTCAGTTCAGTACGTTTTCAATGTGGCGTGGCACTCTAATAAAGTGCGGTGGCAAGCACATTAATAAACTTTCAAGCATTCTCCTGAGAACTGAGAACTATTTTCAAGCCTTCCACTACTCCACTGGCCTAAGAATTGTTGAATTGAGAGTTAGTATTTCTAATTTTGAGAGTTTGTGTTAATCTTGTGATTGCTGTGTTGTTTGATCTGAGATTGTGTTTTGTTATAGATACGGGGAGGGTCTCTTGTAGGCTCTTGCATAGGCCCTAATGTGGTATTGAAAGAGGTGTAGACTCATTATACCCTTTACAAAACACTTTTGCTGCGCGGGGCTAAAGTCCTTTTATGTGGTAGTGTTAATAATTTATTTTCTTGGATAATATTTCGTAGATACACATTCTCCTTTTCTAATGCTTTCACATTGATCTCGTTTTTTAATTAAAGAAAAAGAACCCCAGCAGCCAGCATGAGCTAGCATTCAACCAATAGAAAATAGTGCAAACAAAATGAACTTAATTTTCAAGTCTTGAATTGGCCAACAAAATAAATTAAAGGAGGCGAATTAATTGCAAAAGGCTACTGGCATGGATTGGTTTTTGCCATGCCCAAGCCAAATCAAAGTTGAATTAATAAAACATTTCTGATTTAAGTAATGAACTGACGCTACATGTGCGGCGATTCATACAGCGACTTATATTTTAGCTGAGGAGATGGCAACTAATTGTCACATACAATTTTAGATAATCCTAATGTACTTTTCATTTTATATTTTATCAAACTTTACAATATATCGTTCCAAAAATAATATTTAAATATATTCAAAAATATACTAATTCTTGATGTTCTAATGTTTTTGGATATAATATGTATTTCATTTTACTTGATTGGAAAAAAATTGGTCCTGAATAAAACCTACTAGTTTTGGAATTATTAGTTCTAAAATTTATTATCTTGAAATTAATTGTTTTAACTAGAGTTGTTCGTTGAGCTTTTTCTTGAGTATTAGATAGAAGTAGCTAGCAATTTAAATTAAGAAAATTCAATAAATAACTTTTATGGTAAGTAAATTTTGAATAAAATTATTACTTTTTAAAATAAATATAGGCATAGTATTCAAACAACACAATTACTTTGGAATATTTTTTTTTTCAAAAAAACATATATTTGATTTTTTTTTCAAAACTGATCATGTATTTGAAATTGTTTTGTACAAATGATCATACAAGATAAAAATTTGCAAGAATAAGCATCTTTTCGAACTTCCTGAAAAAAAAATTGTAAATCTTGAACTACTGACGAAAATTCTGGATTCACTCCTGATCACACTAATATCTTTTTAACCAGAAGAACAAAAAATGAAACATGAACAATTCCATTAAGATCTATGTGGGAAAAAAAGTAAACAACTCTACATAACTAAATTGTCGAGAATTTTAACCCATTTTATTTTCATGTATTATGAATTACAAGATCATTAATTCATAAATTCATGTTCGCACCACAATTAGCTGCGTGGACCTTGGAGATGAGGTTTCCCTAGACAGCACCTCCGTTGCAATCAATGATTCTTCACTATTTTCTGATTGCAACCGGCGATTGGATAACCATTGAATAATTTAATAACTTCAATGAAAAAAATAGTATATATAAATATATGGGAGCTGATATATCGATTTCTTCGTTGATCTCTCCATCGATCTTAACACGACGCGTTCAGTTTGTATGTTGTTTTTATTATGATGCATGCTGTTTTTTGTATTGTACTTGTTGTTTTTGTTGTTATACATATAATTGACTGTACGCTTCACTAAAAATGAATTTCCTTACCCTCATCGATGCGAATTAGACGAATTCAGTTGCATTTATTTTGAAAATTGTTCTAATTATTATGCATGTTATTTTAGTTATTATGCATGTTGTTTTTGTTATTATTCACGTAATTAACATGCAAAATAATGTAGATAACATACATAATAACAAAAACATAATAAATCATAAGTAGAACAAAAAACATAATAAACATAACATATAAATTACAAGTATTTGAACTGTTATGCATGTTATTAGATGCACAATAACAAAAACAACATGCATAATAACGAAAATAACATGCATCATAAGTAAAACAAATTTTCGTCGGGAGTCAACTAGACGCGTTCAGTGGAGATCGATGATGATATCGAGGTTGGAATCGGCGGAACATTTCCCTATATATACACACACACACACACACACACACACACACACACACATATATATATATATATATATATATATATATATATATATATATGTATATGTATATACACACTAAAAAAATAACGCCAATAACAATTTACACCTCTTTTAAAATTGGCAAAAAGATTTAAAAAATGTGAAATTCGATTGCCAAGATTCAATATGAAAATAAATTTTAACAATTTGAATCGGTTATTTGAACTTTAAATTCGAAATATAGGTGTAAAGTATAGTGTGTGGTGTATCTTTCAGAGTAAAACAGCCAAACTATATATACACACACGACACACGAGAGTAGAAAATTCTAAGGAGAAAAGCAAACAAATGGGAAAAGAATAACTCCGGTTGGTCGATTGTGAGTTATTTATAGAATTAATACATCACGACGTTGAAGTGTCAGAGTCATGGCGTAATATTCTCATCCTCAAATCTCAATCAAAGAAGATGATGTATACTCTGTTCACCTGTACTTGAAATTAGTAAACTCTAAAAAGAGATTATCGTTTTATTTTATTCTATTTTGTAAAGAGCATAAAACACCCCAAATTGCATTGCATAATATGGAGGTACTTCATAAATAAGTAATTACCTAAAGGGATGTATCACCTCAATAATTATTTTGACAATCTCGATAATTATTTTTGTAAATAATAAATAATAAACATAACAAATAAATATAAAAAGATGGGCAATCGTGATTTACAAAGCATGTGTTTTGTGATTTTGGACCTTCGAATTTTTTATTTTTTGCAATAAAAATAATTTTGACAATAAATCCAACGGTCCAAAATCACAAAGCACATGGTTTACAAACAGAATAAAAGTAGGTTTTAGATATGTTTTTGACACAAATATGTTTTTGACATAAAAGTAGGTTTTAGATATATAGAAGTAGGCGTTATGCCAGCTTCTATTAAAATTTTGATGAAAAAATAACGGACTAAATTTGAATATATATAAAAGTTTTGTAATTAGAAATGGATAATTAAATTCAGTGACAAAAACGAATATGAAGTTCAATGACTAAATAAGAATTTTATACAAAGTTTAGTGACTTTTCAACAACTACTGTGCAATTTCATATTATTACGATTATTTGATAATACTTAAGAGCATAATTTTGGGTGCCGAATTCCATGTTTGTTGTACGGTGAACATACATCAAAACTTGGAAGTTTCTAATATTATAATCATTATATGTGGTTATAATTTTCTCAAAAAAATGTGCTTATATTGATTACGTTCATATGTTGAAATTAAAATAAAGCTCAAGTGCCAAACAACTCTTTAAATTTTCAGAATAGTGCCAAACAATCCTTTAAATTTTCAAAATAGAATGCTATTTTATTTCACGTAAGGCCAAACAACCCTTTAAATTTTCAGAATAGTGCAACAATTTGCTATTTCACTAAACCAACCAATAGATGATTTAGCAGTTTTGCAATTGTGAAATAGCAATTAATATTTGATTGTGTTGTATTATATTTAATAATTAACAATATTTTATTATATATCACCTGTTTATTATTTACTTTTATTATTAAATATAACAATTATTATTATGTTATTATTTATTATTATTATTTTATTGTATTGTAATATTTCATCATTACTGATTATTGATTTGAATTTTTCGTTTGAACTGAAAATTTTAAAATATAAAAGAGGAATCGGTGGTATTTGTGATACCAAGACCCGATGACATCGTATCCGGTATCCCTTCACTTTTTCCATTTTTTTTGAACAAAAGTGGAGGTATGTCACCGTTTTATGTAAAGATCGAAAATCCATCCTAGTTCTATTACACTATATATATATATATATATAGAGGAGGGATCCGTAGCCGCCAACAATTTCGTAGCCGCTAGTTTCATAATTTGTAAACCAATGGATAAGCATTATTTTTATTCGTTTCCACCAATTTTTGAGAAAGTTCAACCAAGTTATTTATCTCAAAAAAATCTCTATCAATTTGCACATCCATGTAATAGTTCTCCAATTGACTCCTTAGGATAGGAAGCTCGAATTCATTGAAATCAGAGGGATAAAATTGAGCTAATTGAAGCAATCTATCTTTGTTAAAAGATGAGAAACGATTCTTTGGATCCAAACACGACATACAAATAAGAAGTTCACTGTTCATTTTCGTGAATCTGTCATTGAGTTCTTTCAATTGCATGTCAATAATCGTGTAAAATAGATTAACACGATAGTAATGCAAATTAGTTATGCCGGTTGGGCGACGTGGGTTATCAACATAAAAATCCTCCATGTTTAGAACTTCAATTTTGTATTTCTCACAAAACTCCCACACTTCTTCGAGTAACTCATCCCAACCGTTATCCCTCATATTTTGCAAACAAATTTTAGCGGTTTTCACCAAGCGCATAACATTCACTATATCTTGATCTTTTTTTGCAAGGTTTGTGATAGATCATGCGTAATGAGCAATGATTTTCTCATAAAATGCAACAAAAATACAAACTCAAACCTTTGCATAGCTCTTTGATATCCATGCGCTTGTGCTTTCTGCGGTCTCATCGCCCCTTCGTTTTTTATTTCTTCAAGTACATCTAATGTGGCTGAAAATAGTATAATCAAACTATTTAAGGTGGCTAAATGAGAACTCCATCGAGTAAAACCAGCACGTGCAATACCTACTTCTTGGTTCAAACCTCTCCCAGTTGTAACTTTTCTGGCTGAAATAGCTTCCACTATTTCAGCTCTCCGCTTCTCACGTAAATGATCACGTCTTTTAGTCGATCCACCAGCAACAATAAGAATACCATCAACTGTTTGAAAAAACAACTCAACCTCGTGATGTTCACTGGCAACCGCAACAAGAGAGTTGCAATTGATGAGCAAAACAATGCATATAGTATGCCGAGTTGTTTTCCCTCAAAATCAATGCTTTAAGACCATTGAATTCTCCACTCATGTTACTAGCTCCATCATAACCTTGACCACGCAATCTATAGTTGAAAAAATAGTATCAGTTTACATATAAAAAACTTATAGTAATAGTAGCGTCAATTATCATTTTACATAACAAAATTATATATTTTCACATTCTTACCTAGAAAAAAATAAACTGTGCTTATCAAGTAAATCCTCAAGTGCCACCTTCAAAGTTATTGCCGTTGTTTCGTAAACATGAATAATACTTAGAAAATCACAAAGTAGTATTAATGTATTATTCTCTATCTCCGGTAAAAGAAAATAACTATTATTTTTCATATTAAAATAGCATCATTCTTACCTAGAAATCGCTCGACAACACAACCCTTTTTATTCACATAGCGAATCACAATCGCCATTTACTCTTTGGTTGAGGCATCTCTCGCCTCATCTACCAAAATAGAAAATAATTCATCTCCAAGCTCGGCCAATATCTCTTGAGTTGTCTCCTCTGCCCAAGCGTTCGCAATATCCTTTTGAATGTCCGGTGCAACCAATTTTAAATTTTTAGGAGCTTTGTTAAGAATAACCTTGTCAATTTCTTTATTATGATCTCCTAACCATCTCAAAATCTCGAGAAAATTTCCTTTATTGTTAGAGTTTTCGAACTCATCGTGCCCACGGAATGCCAAACCTTGCTTCAAAATAATGTAAACTGTATCAACGGTTGCCTCAAGTCGCGTGCGATATTCCATCTCTTGTCTAACCCTTTGTCTCTCTACAATAGCTTGAATACTCTGTCTTTCATTGATCAAGCGGCACAATTTCTTTCAGCTTCATTATGCCGAGAATTCGAAGCACCAATATGATCCTCTAAGGATTTGTGTGCCTTTTTCCAATTTCTAAACCCATCTCCAACGAAATTGGTGCCTCCACCGGATCCCAGATTTTCTGATCTAAATAGATAACAAGGAACAGAATGCCGCATCCTTACTAATGATATACTCCAACCAAGTTTTGTACTTATCAAACCAAGCGGTGTTAAACCTTCTCATTTTCCCACCACCAAAATCGGTTTGGGGACTAATGTTGATCCAGCGGGCTCTATTTTTTATTTCATGACAGGTGAAAAAATGCAACGATTTTTTAAAAAGATTCCAAAAGCTAATGTTGATTCATCTTCAAATTCCAACCCTTCTCAAGAGGTTAATAGCGGTGAACAAGATCCTCCATCGGATCCTGCTCTAAGACCATATATATCCCATTATAATCCAAATGAGCGTGATCGCATACGTTGGTTTTACTTAACAAATGGCTCATGTCAACCTTTTTTTCACCTGTCATGAATCAACATTAGCATTTTTTCATCGTTATCATTTTAGGCTTTTAGTTTTAACGTTTTTACTTTTTACAATTTGAACTTCATACTAAATTCAACAGTTTCAAATGAAATTCACTATAATTATTTGACAATTGACACTTAAAACTTGAAAGAAAAACCAAACAAAAAGCTTACAGCAAAGCTCGCTGGCCGCTGAGACGCTAAGTTGCTGTCTTGCTGAAGGATATCGGAGATGGCAGCGCATGTCGAAGAGGCGAAGATGACAGACGGCAGCACGACAGAGTGCAGAGGCCAGAAGAGAGGTCGACAGGTCGTAGGCTCGTAGCAGCAGGCCAGCAGGCATCATCAAGCCAGCAACTATCGAACGAGATAAATGGGCAGAGCGGCAGAGGCGATGGCCGACGAGCACAGGCGGGACAAGGTGGAGCCGCGGAGGCGCATAGCCGGGAGGCTGATGGTGCGACAGGCCGTAGCGGCAGAGGCAGCGACAACCTAATTTTGGGAATTTTAATTTTTAACGGAGGCAGAGTCCAAAGAGAGACAGGGAGTTGGTTTCCTTTTTTTTAATTTGGGTCGCAAAGTTAGAGAGGAGGGCTCAGGGGTGTTTCAACTTTCATTTTTTTTCTAAATCGCTAAGTCACTCAAGTGACAATTGGGTCAGCAACATTTAAAATTCTAACTGGGCTTCAGTGCGGATTGTTAATACAGAAACAAATTAAGTCCAGCAGGCCAGCAGGAGGAGGCAAAATAAAA
Source organism: Eleocharis quinqueflora (assembly GCA_964058865.1). NCBI lineage: Eukaryota > Viridiplantae > Streptophyta > Magnoliopsida > Poales > Cyperaceae > Eleocharis > Eleocharis quinqueflora. Next base: position 47,114 of record CAXKVX010000005.1, on the reverse strand, counting down.
GCCCAGGGAGGGGCAGAATTCTCAGCTCAATAATACTTCTCTGTTAATTTCAAAATCCGGGGGGGGGGGGGGGGGGGGCAGCTGCCCTCCTCTGGCCCACAGTAAATCTGCCCCTGTCGAAAACTACACTCTAAAGGAGCAAAATAAATGCTTCAGATGCTTATAGTTGGGACATCAATGAGCTAACTGCATCAACCCCATTAAATGCTTCAAATGCTTTAAAATGGGTCATGGCAGCTCCAAGTGCAACAAAAACCCAAAAACCCCACTAAGAAACCCCCATCCCGTCCAAAAGATTGCCCCACTAAAAAACATTCATGCTCAAAAACCTCCTCCCTTAAATCGCCACAAAGCTAACATGAACAACGACTACGAAGCTGATAGACCAGCAGAGAGAGATGTCTACTTTCCACCATGCACAAGACTGGAGGACCAAACTGAACACCTTAACCAAACATGTATCATTATACTACTTCAAGGAGCTCCGACCCCACAACTTACCCATGCCATTGCCCGTTTCTTGGCCCAAGAACATGGTGGTTCTATCCAGAGCTATATTGTCACTGAAGCTACAATAGCCCCATACCCGATCGTTGCTCCTCATCTAGGGGTAAGGGATGCCATGGTGCGCCACGGTCCCTATACGATTCACCAACATCCCCCCATCCAATTCAAAGTTCACGAATGGTGCCCACACTACGGCATGGCCTATGACCCACCGACTCATCAGGCTTGGGTAACTCTTAGAGGCGCACCACTCCAAGCATGGACAACAGCAGGGGTGGAACGACACCAACTATCCATGGTCAAGAGGAATCACAAGCCCGACCTTTGCAAGGCTAGATAGATAACTTTTCAATCATGCAAGGAGTGAGGCCATCCCAAACATTGTTCAAAATGCACTTGCGTCATGCCTTTCAGACCATAGCCCGTTGACTCTCACATTCCAAACCAGGTTCTCGACCCCAAACACATTTCGGTTCGAAAACTTTTGGCTCAAAGACAACAAATTTAGACAAATGGTTACTCAATGCTGGAATGACATGCAACCAACCCACACACCGCACTAGCTGGCCCAAAAAATGATCACACTCAGGCAAACAATTGTTCGATGGAATGAAAGCAAGATCAACAATCTTTCCCACCTAAAGAATGTATGTGATAAGGTATTACTATGGATCAGGAAAAGAGAAGAAATTAGACGCTTAACAGCTCTTGAGAGCTCACTAGGAATCTGACATCTATTAGACTCAAACGAATTGAGGAATGTGAAGAAACAATGGGGAAACAGCGTTCAAAGCATCAATGGGTTCAAAAAGGCGACAAGAACACTGTTTTCTTCCACACAGTGGCGACGGTACATAAAAGAAATACATCATATCAACAATAACTTGGGAAGAACATGAATTAACGAAACACAAACACAAGGCGAGGGCGTTGCACCAACACTTCTGTAACCTCATAGGTACAAGACATCCACCAACGAAACAATTCCAAACACAACCTTTGTTCCACAACTATCAACTTACACAACAAGAAATCCAGAGATTACAAGCTGAGATCAGACATCAGGAAATTACGACAGCGATTCTGGCTTGGAAAAAGGACAAATCACCTAGACCAGAGGGGTTCACGGGTGATTTTTACAACTTCTTCAAATCCATCTTAATACCGGACATCTTAGAAGTATTTAATGGCATCCACAGCCAACAAATCAACTCTCTAGCCCCATTGAATGACTCGTATATTATACTTGTGCCAAAGAACAGGCTGAGTTTCGTCCCCCGAGTCTTGTCAACGGAATATAGCGCCTCTTTTCAAAAATTCTGACTGACAGACTCCAACCCATGATACACAAAATCACGTCTCCAACACAAACATGCTTCATGAAAGGGTGCAGAATCTTACATGACTTTCACTATACACAGAAAGCCATTCGAGCAGCACAAAAACAAAACAAGCAGTTGGGGGTATTTAAGGCAGACATAAACAAAGTATTTGATTCTCTAGATTGGAATTTCCTCACAGAATGCCTCAAAGCAAGGGGATTTCTAGAGCTCTGGTTGAAGTGGGTTTCAGGAAGTGTGTTGCAGGGGACTTCTAAAGTCATATTAAACTCGATGGTGGGACTTTCGATACATCTTAGACGTGGGATCAGGAAGATCCAATCTCCATTTACCTATTCAATCTGGCAATTGATTTTTTGCCAATATGGTTCCAGAAGCTCACATAATTAAACTTCACCCAACCACCATTTCAAAGCTGCTGCACTTGGTCCCATTTTATATCATTGTTATCGCTACCTATTTTAAATCATGCTTTTGACTCTTTGTTTGGAAAGATTCTGAGGCGATTTTGAGGCGATTTTTTGGCCAAAAGGCAAAACATTCCGAATCTGTATGGCGGCGCTCCCAGGGCTGCCGGCGACCGACCAGGAGGGGGAATCCCCACCTGAGGGAGATCCACAAAGGCCAAAACATGTCGGGGGAACACAAACTAGAGAGAGATCAACAGATGCCCCTGTTAACATGGACTACGAAACCGAAATAGTAGATGCAAATAATGAAGCAGAGAAGCAAAATGCACCAGGGGGGTTTCTAGCACGAGACTCTCCTATGCACGGAAAGTAACGGGAGAATTCAACACATGGGAAGGATCACAAGATTCAGCAAGAAATAGGATGATATGGAGAAACGGCAACACTGGGAAACAGAGGAGGTGCAGGTCCAAAAAGAGGGAGAGTACGATTCAATAACAATACCAGAAAGTGTTGTCAACAAGTTGTCAGAGCCCTGGAAGAAATCTGTTGTTGTCAAATTGTTTGGTAAGAAACTAACCTACACACTATTAAAGAATAGAGTGCTACATCTGTGGAAACCAAAAGGGGGTTGGCAGATAATGCAGATAATTAATTTGAATAATGAATGCTTCCTAGTTCGTTTTACCCTGGAGGAAGACTGGATGAGGGTGATGTTCGAAGGGTCCTGAATGGCAATGGGAACCTACCTACTGATACAAGCGTGGAACCCGAAATACGAATTAGAGAAAGAAATAACCAATCTAACTGCTTGGATCAGATTTCCAAACCTTCTGATATACTGTTATGACAAGCAAATGTTAGAAATCCTGGCAGGGAGAGTAGGAGAATTCATAAAGGTCGATATAAACACTAGTGAAGTCCATAGAGCAAAATTTGCTCGTGTAGCAGTCAAATTGGACCTTGCTAAACCCCTGGTAGATCGTTTTAAGCTGAAGATTGATAACGGGAAGCAGAAGCTAGAAATATGGCAAAAGGTACAATACGAGGGGTTGGAACTGGTATGCATGAACTGTGGCAAGGTTGGGCATCTGCAGATGACATGTGAACTAAGCTCAACTAAAAAGCAATGCCAAGTATCTGAAGAGATGAATGCAAAACAAACTGAAGACAGCAATACAGGAAAAGGGAAAAGGGGAACAATAAAAGCACTCCATGAGAAAACCACAGAGAAGAGCATAGAAAAAGCAACACCAATGGGGGAATGGGTCCAAGTGCAAACCAGAAAGAAAAATTTCCCATTTGCTATGAAGAAACAAACACCAACACTGAGACAATCAAACCAAGGATCGAGATTTGAAGGTCTATTGGAGGAGGAGAATGAAGAGAATATAGGAAAAGAAAATGTAGCACCAAGACAGGCACCATAAAAAGATGTGTTCGGATATGAGAAAACTTGGAAACCGAAGGACAAACGTGAGGAGGCACAGAAGAAAGATGCACTAAAACAAAACAGTCAAAAGGAAAAGGTAGAGCAGCTAAAGAATACCAATAAGCAATTACAAATAGTGGGTATTCTAGAACACAAAGGAAACATAGGAATAGAAAGAGCAAGTGCACCAAACGAGAAGAAACAAGCACTAAGCAAAACACCAAAAGAAAACACAGATGCAGAGGATCCCAAAGGAAAAAAACACACATGAGAGTTTCCATTTTAAAGCACAGAACCACAAGAAGGGTTTCAAGATCAACACTAATGAAAAAGTAGCAAGGGTGAAACTGGGAAAAAGGAAGCCTGATATCAATGATACAGGTGAATTCACCAGGAAAGGAAACCAGGTTCTAAGAATGAGATCAGTGAATGAAATCACCCGAGATGCAACAGACCAACAAAGAGAAAGCAATTCTTGTGCCTCCCCCCCCCCAATTAAGATAAATGAATTTGAAAAACAAGAAAATACTGATATGGAATGTCAGGGGAATAGGAAATAAGAAAACCCAACGAGTTTTAGTAGAAATGAGAAAACAACACAAGCCAAGCGTGTGTGTATTGGTAGAGACATGGATAAGTGGTAATAGAGCAACACAAGTAATCGAACAGCTGGGTTTTAGCAGGTCATATCGAGTTGAAACAAGAGGATTCTCAGGAGGAATATGGGTACTATGGCAACATGAAGAGATAAGTGTCAGAATCCTTAAACCACATTCACAGTTCATCCATATGGAAGTGACCTTTGCTGATGAGACACATTTCCTTTTCACTGCTGTGTATGCAAGTCCTAGGGAAGCAGAAAGACAGAAACTCTGGAGGGAAACCATACAACTTGCGCAAGCAATAAATCAACCTTGGTGTCTGGCTGGAGACTGGAACACCTATATGAACCTAACAGAAAAAAGAGGAGGCTCGAGGAAATTACAACATACATGTGAAGAATTCCAAAATTGGGCCAAAGAATGCAAGATTGAAGACCTGGGTTTTACAGGGCCTCAATTCACATGGAGTAGAGATGGGGTGTATGAAAGACTTGATAGAATTTTAGCAAATGAACAATGGAGGAAGATTTACCATCAGGCCATAGTTGAGCACCTGACAAAAGTCCAATCAGATCATAATCCTCTACTTCTGAATACCCAACCAATGATGCAAAGAATAGAGAAGGAGAATAGACATCCCAAATTTGAAGCAGCATGGTTACTTCATGCTGAATTCCCCAATTTCATGGAAAGGAACTAGCAAAAACATACAACTGTACCAAAGGCAATTAACCAGTTAATTTCCAAAATACAAAAGTGGAATGTTGAAACTTTTGGACACATCACATGGAGGAAGAGAAGACTGCTAGCAAGAATAAAAGGGATCCAAATAAATTTAGCAAAGAGACACTCTACCTTTCTCACAAACCTGGAGAGAGAATTACAGGAGGAACTATGTGCTGTGATGGAGCAAGAAGAGATCCTATGGAAACAAAAAGCAAGGTGCAAGTGGATTCAAGATGGTGATCGAAATACCAGTTACTTTCATGCACTCATTAAAGCAAGGAGAAGAAAGCAAGAGATAAAGTGCTTGGTGACAGAAGATGGAGGTCTCCATACCAGCAAAGAAGAAATTAAACGTGTGGCTCTTGAATACTACCAAACTTTGTTTAGTGAGCATGATCATAACAGTCCAAATGGTAATCCCATAAAAGGTGCATTTCCCATGATTCCCAACATAATTCTTTTAAACATGAACAACCCACTAAGTGAAGATGAGATAAGAAGGGTAGTGCATCAAAGTGGAGCTCTGAAAGCACCCGGCCCAGATGGGGTGCCAGCAATTCTCTACCAAAAGCAGTGGCTGGTGATAAAGGACAGTTTGATACAATGGATGCGTAATGTATTTGAGTGCAAAGCTGATGTGAAAGAAGCAAATGAAGCGCTTCTATGCCTAATCCCCAAAATACCCCTACCAAAATCAATGAAGGACTTCAGACCCATAGGACTTTGCAACTCAACTTTAAAATTCATTACAAAGACCCTGACCCAAAGGCTAAAACCAGCACTCCCCCACCTAATTGGAGAAGAGCAGAAGAGTTTTGTACCAGGGAGACAAATTGTGGATAATATTCTAATTGCACAGGAAGTGGTACACTCTTTTCACCAAAAAAGATGTGGCAAAGAATTAATGGCAATAAAGGTTGACCTAGAAAAGGCCTATGACAGGCTAAAGTGGAGTTTCATCCATGAAACCCTGATAGATGTGGGACTCCCAAGCAGAATGGTTAAATTGATCATGGACTGCATCACAACAGCACATATGAGCATTATCATAAATGGTGAAAGAACAGAATACTTCTCTCCTCAAAGGGGTATTAGGCAGGGGGATCCACTCTCACCATATATATTTGTCTTGTGTATGGAAAGGCTAGCACAGAAAATTCGAAAACTGGTATTTGCTGATGACATGCTTCTCATGGCAGAGGTCTCATGTCAACAAGCAAAGCTCATAATCCGAACTCTAGAAGAATTTGGTGAAGCCTCAGGACAGAAGGTCAGTACTGAAAAAACAAAGGTATTGTTCTCAGCAAATACACAGACTGCAACTAAGAGAAATGTGCTAAGGGAAATGGGATTTGAACAAACATCAAACCTAGGCAAATACTTAGGAATGAAATTGAAACAAGGAAGAAGCACCACAGCTCACTATGAGGACATACTCACTAAAATTGACAAGAGGTTAACAGAATGGAAAGCAAGGAAGCTAGCCTTGGCAGGAAGGGTCACATTGGCAAAATCAGTGTTAGCCACAATACCAAGTTTTGTGATGCAGTCCACTAAATTACATGCACAAGTATGTGATCAAATTGACAAGAAAATACGGAAATTTATATGGGGAGGCTCAGAAGATAGAAGGAAAATACATTTGGTATCATGGGAGAAGATTTGCAAACCAAGAGAAGGTGGGTTAGGATTTAGAACATCACGCACTCAAAACGAACTATTTCTGATGAAGTTATGGTGGAGATTCTTGAAGGAACATAATTCATTATGGGTACGAGTGCTCAAGACAAAATACGCATCGAGAGACAACACAACTAGCTTTCAAGCAAGAAGTGGGAACTCTGCCCAATGGAGAGGAATGTGTTCAGTGCAAGAGAAGGTAGCACAGGGCATCAAAACAAAACTGGTAAATGGCAAGAATACTCTATTCTGGCATGACAGATGGGCTGAGTCTGGGGAAGTGTTAGCTGAGTTAGTACCGACAGAGAGATACACTGAATCATCATCATGTACAGTGGCCGAAATGGTAGATGAGAATGGCAGATGGAACCCTTTAAAATTTCAAACATGGCCAGTAGGAATACAGCAGAGAGTCCAATGCACAATACCTCCCAACACTGCGATGCAGGGTCAAGACACCATCATGTGGCATGGTACGGCAACAGGCAAATTCACCATGGCCTCAGCATACAAAATGATGCGTGGAACAGGAAGCAGCAGTGACACGAGCTGGTCAATGATTTGGAAGCTGCCAATACCTCAAAGAATACGCACATTTTGCTGGTTGATTAAACATGAGGCTCTCCTAACAAACGTAAGGCGTGCTAGAATGGGAATTGCAGAGTCACCCTCATGCCCTTTGTGTGGGACGGAAGAAGAAAGCATACTACACATGCTGAGAGATTGCACAACGGCAACAAGCATTTGGCAAGCCCAAATTATGGAAGAACAACACCAAGATTTCTGGAGAGGAGACCTACAGGATTGGCTATCGAAAGGTTGGAATAGAAACATAAACCAACAAGAAAAGGAACAGTAGCACAGCACATTCGCCTTTAGTCAGTGGTACATATGGAAGATGAGGAACAGCAAGGTTTTCAACAATACAGAAGAATACCAAGGGGACCCACTTTAGGCAATTAGAAGACTAATGCAGGAAAATGACACTGCGAATACTTTGAGACTGGAAACAAAAACAAGGGCAGACAGTGGAAACGATAAAATCTGGCAAGGACCACCTCCAGGGTGGACAGAGGTGAATGTTGATGGAGCAGCACAACAAGCTTCAAAACAAGCAGCAATAGGGAGAATACTTAGGGATAGCAGGGGAACATGGCTAAAAGGTTTTTCTAAATTCTTAGGTCGATGCAGCAGTTTGACAGCAGAGTTGTGGAGTATCATAGAAGGGTTAAAAGTAGCCAGATCATTAGGGATAAGCAAACTGATAGTTGAGAGTGACGCACAAGAAGCAATACAGGCCATTAATGAAACATTAGGAAGGGATAGTGAGGAAGAACAACCTGATCTGATCAAGGAGATTAAAAGACTAACAACAGAAGACTGGACTGTCAAGTTCCAAGCCAGACCAAGGGAAGCAAACAAAGTTGCAGACTGGCTAGCAAAAACAGCACTGAACCAGAGCTCACATCTCCAGATGATAGATAACCCCCTAGGGGAATTGCAAAACTTGTTTTATGTTGATTATAGAAATGTAAACTAAGACATAACGTTTGTATTAAGAATAATATAAATCCAGTTTCATTCAAAAAAAAAAGCTGCTGCACTTGCCTCTTATACGCAGATGACACATTGTTTCTACTCAAACCAACCATGCAACAATTGACGAAACTTAAAAAACGAGTTTAGAAATTTTTGCTAGAATTTCGGGTGTATTTATCAATCTGCAAAAATCTGAACTGCTCTTTACATCATTAAACAATTCAAGGGTAAAAAACTTGGATGAAGTGATACAGTGCAAAGCCTCCAACTTTCCTCTCAAATATTAGGATTGCCCTTGTTAGATAGAAACCTAAGGAGATCTGACTTCAACCAGCTCATAGCAAAAGTTCAGGCAAAACTACCTTCATGGAAGGCATCACTGCTATCACCAGGAGACCGTTTGGTCATGATTAACTCGGTCCTCACCTATATTACATGCAAACATTCAAGATACCAAAGTGGACAATACGAAAGCTGGATCAAATTCGAAGTTCTTTCCTCTGGCATGGGCACAAGCAGTGTAAGAAAAGACTTGTACATGGTGGCATGAAACCCGATAACATTGCCCAAATAAATGAGAGGCTTGGGGGGTTAGGAACCTAGAAAATAATAAATAATGTCTTGTTGTGCAAATGGATGTGGCAGTGGCAAAGTCAACACGATGCTTGGTGGAAAGAGATATCCAAGCTACAGCTAAAGGCATTAGACCTTGGGACAAGGGGACTTCATCAATATTATGGCAGGAAGTTAAAAAAATCGCACCCCCTTATCAATGTTCAATACAAATGCAAGTTGGCGACGGTGCATAAACGAATTTTTGGGAGGATGCATGGTCATTACAAACGTTGTACCGAAGCGTGTCAAATACAATGATCAGTGCAAGACAATTACGATGGAGGACAATGGCACATTCCACCCATAAACTCTAGCAATAGCTCTCAGATACTAAGTGAGAGACAACTCCTCACACATCAACTGCACAACCATGTATTACGTCAAGGCCAGCGGGATCAACCGTCTTAGAGCATGGCAGGAAAATTCTCGATTAAAGCATTGTACACATTCGTCATAATGGTCCCCATGATAACCTCTCACATTGGCAATATATGGAGAATTAAGGCCCACTCAAGAGTGATGATCTTCATTTTGCTAATGCTTAGAAATAGGTTACCGACGATTGACAATCTTGTCAAGAGAGGATGGAATATGCCAAGTATCTGCCAACTATGCAAAAAGAACGCAGAAACAATGCGACACATATTCAACGAATGCTCACTGTCGAGAAACATCAGACTATACATCAAAGATATCAACATGGAGCAAACCCAGATACCGCAAATTTTTGTAACCTTCGACTCTCATCGCTTGCTGACAGATGTTACAGCACTGAAACAAGCAGTCCAGTTGGAGGCAACAACCAATTTCGTGCTCTGGCGGGAAAGATGCAGAAGGACATTTGATAACAAATGCACTACTGAGTTGCAATTAGTGAGAGAGACAATGCTAGAACTAAGTAGTTGGTTTAATGATAAATAAGACGAATCTTCTACCATTGTAACACTGACAATTGTGTACTGTAAACCCTCTTCCTTTTTCTTTTTTCTTTTTTGAAATTTTGTAAATAAATTTTGTATTCTTTCGAACACAATTATGATCAAGCTAATGAAATTTGGAGACTAGATCTCCATTTTTTGTCAACAAAAAATCTAAAAAGGGTGTTGTTATAATGTTCTTACACGTGTGATCAGAATATTGGAGGGAACGATGTTAGAAATAAAACATATTTACTCATCTAATTTTTTTTTCATGCGGCAGGTTGACACTAAATAACTGAGTTTGTTGACCTAGCTACATTGGTTTTGTAAGGTTCCTCTTCCTCATTATTCTACCAGACCAGATAATTCAATCGGACAAGCAATCGCCTTCAAGAAGATACGTAATCTCCTTTTATAATGCTTTCACGTTCATCTCGTTTTCTAATTTATAAACCCAGCATGAGCAGCATGAGCTTTTCAGCTAGTAGTTATGGTTGCCTGGTGACAAAGCCAGAACAAATCTAAAATATAATTAATATTCGTTCCTGTCCTCTCTTTAAAGGGGTGGATACGGCTGAATCAAATTTTGGTTATTGATTAAAATATATTATTAATCTTGATTGTTGATTTTTTGTATAGATTAAGTGTGAGGAGTTATTTTGTATTTTGTGTAGAGAGCGATTTTATGATGTTTTTGCAATTTAATTATTATATGTTATCTGTCATATTATTCTTTTCGTATTAATTGTGTAGCTTTATTATTATATTTAATGTATTATTAATTATGCTCTTTTTATTAATTGTATGAATAACAAAAGTCACTCATTAAATGTATGTATATCAAGATGTATATATTTCCATACTATATACGTATAAATTTTTTCATCTTATGCTTATAAATTTTTTCATCTTATATACACATATTGTAACATACCAAAATTATTCCAAAATATATTAAAATAATTTTGGAATGTTACACATATATAGATATATCATATACTATAAATAATATTATGCGTATAGTTACATACTATCAACATATAAAATATTTCATATTGAATGTATTTTTCCATATAACCATATTGTAAAACATTTATATTATTTTTACAACACATACTATAAATCATAATGTGTATATTTTTTTATATCACGCGTATATATTTCATACAAGTATATAACTCATATAATTCATGTAATTATTTTCATATCACATTTATATAACTCATTTTTTCGTAAAATAATTCATAAAATTTAATGTATATAAAATAATATAAAATAATTTATAAAATTTTAGGCATATATTATCAGTTCTAATTAGGTTGAGCGATGCTTAAATTTCAGTTCTTCTTGCCACATATAACTAACACGTATATAACTTCTATATTTTTCATAAAATGTTATGTATAGAAAAAATATAAATTTTTATGAGTATATATGTTATTAATTTTATTTATATTGAGCGAAGCTCAATTTTATTTCTAGTATTAATTAAACAGGGACGTGCACTAAAAAATAACTATTGAATGGAGAAAATCTGATTTTTACATTGAGTAAATTTCCGTGCTTATTATGTAAATAACAGTCAATTTGTAGTGCCTTTACAAATATTATTTAATTAATTTGTTGTGCTGTCATATTACAAAAAACATGGATTTGCATGGTCTTAAAGTTAAGTTTCTATACACTTTTAAAAAAAAAATCTTTCTATTGGGTATATTATATTTTTTGACAACTTTATAATATTAAAATATGTATTTTGTAAAAAAAGATATATATAATTAATGAACAGTCTCACCATCTCAAAAAAATAAAAAAAATTATTGCCTTAACCGCTGTACAAAAGCTGATTTCTGCAACGCAATTGTCAGAATAAATCCTGACTTGTGTGAGCAAAATACAAAAAGTAAGTTGCACCTTAATAACTTGTAAATATCAACTTATTTGCTCCGGGACCAATGAGATGAGGTTTCCCCAGGGAGCACCTCGGCTAATGCCAAGTTGTGAAACTTTCAAAAATATTAATACAATATACAAAATGAAAGTTCAAAGGACAAAAGAAAATAAATGTAATCAAGAGATCACACTGATTGATTGTGAGCAATTTAATTAATTGTAAAAAAAAATACCACTGGATGTTGAAGTACTGTCAAAATCATGACGTGATCGATACGTAATCCTGAATCAAAGAAAATAATGTATTTTTAATTCACCTAAACTCAAAGAGTAAACACAAAACATAGATTATTTTCCTACTTCGAAAAGAGGAGTGTTGGAATTGAGAGAAATGTGAATAAGAATGATTGTTTTATTGAGAATGATTGATTACTTTTACACAGAATTACACTGCCTATTTATAGGCTCTCTTGGCTAATTAGCCGTTGCTATTTCCTAAATTACTCTATTAACTTTTTTACCTAATTACAAATATTTTCCTATGAGGCTAAATATGGTAAATCTAATCTAGCCGTTGGCTCTATGATCTGTTGGCTATTTGTGCAGATATTCTTTGTATCAGGTATGATCTTCAATACTTCCCCTCAAGTTAGATCCGTATATATTAATTGATTCTAACTTGGAAAGAATATTCTCAAATGGACCTTTATCTAGTGACATGGAGAAGATGTCTGCAAGTTGATTTTGACTTCTAACAAATGGGGTCTCGATCTGTCCAGACTGAACTTTTTCCCTTATGAAATGACAATCCACTTCTATGTGTTTCGTCCTCTCATGAAATACCGGGTTTGATGCAATGTGTCTTGCTGCTTGGTTATCACAGTACATTTGCATTGCTTCTCGCATGGAATCTTCATGTCTCTGAGTACGTGTTTGATCTACGTTAACTCACTTGTTGTTGATGCCATGGCCCTGTATTCTGCTTCTGCACTTGACCTTGCAACAACACTTTGTTTTTTGCTTTTCCAAGTCACCAGATTTCCCCCTACAAAGGTGCAATAACCTGTAGTGGATTTTCGATCATAGCTACCAGCCCAATCTGCATCAGAATAACCAACAATGTTGTTAGTGTCATTTTTTCTCATCCATATGCCTTGACCTGGAGAGCCCTTTAAATATCTAAGTATTCTTTTTACTGCTTCTAAGTGTGTGGTCCTAGGTGTATGCATAAATTGACTAACTACACTAGCTGCAAATGCAATGTCAAGTCTAGTGATAGTTAGATAAATTAGTTTTCCCACCAATCTTTGATATTGTCCTATATTTTCTAAGGGTTCACCATTTTCTATTTCAAGTTTTTTATTGGGTTCCATTGGGGTATTGACAGGTTTTACACCTAGTTTACCTGTTTCTTTTAACAAGTCAAGTACATATTTTGTTTGTGAGAGAAACAAACCTTTGGATGAGTGAGCTATTTCAATACCTAAAAAGTATTTGAGTTTTCCTAGATCTTTGATGTCAAATTTATTTTTCAAGTAATTTTTAACACTTTCAATGTCTTCTTTATCATTTCCTGTAATAATGATATTATCAACATATATAAGGATTATTGTGGTCTTGTTGTTTGAATGTTTAATAAACATAGATGAGTCAGCTGTGCTTTTAACAAAGTTATGTAGTGATAGAGAGTGGCTAAGTTTTCCATACCATGCCCGAGAAGATTACTTAAGTCCATAAATTGACTTGTGTAATTTACATACAAGATTCTGGTTAGTTTCATCCTTGTAACCTGGTGGTAGTGACCTGTATACTTCTTCTTCTAGGATGCCTTGCAAGAAAGCATTTTTGACGTCCATCTGATACAAACTCCATCCCATATTTACAACAATTGAAAGTAATATTCTTACGGTATTCATTTTAGCAACTGGTGCGAATGTTTCTTGGTAATCTACACCGTAGGTTTGTGTAAAGTCTTTTGCTACTAGCCGGGCTTTATGTCTTTCTATTGTTCCATCACTATTATATTTGGTTTTGTATACCCACTTACATCCCACAGTTTTTTTCCCTTTGGTAGGGGCATAAGTGTCCAAGTTGAGTTTTTTTCAAGGGCTTTGATTTCTTCTTCCTTGGTCGTGCGCCATACAGGAATGTTTTTTGCTTCCCAGAAGTTTGTTGGTTCAATTCCATTAGAAACCGATGTTAGGAAGGCTTTGTGTTGTACCGACACATTCTCAAGAGAGTCATAATTTTGTATGAGGTAACGTACCTTATAGGTTACATAGTCACGTAACCTGGATGAGGGTTGTGTTGACCGAGTTGATCTCCTAGGTTGTTGAGCTTCATATTCTTCTATGTTACTCACAGCTTCTGTATCTGCGATTTCTCCCCCTGAGTTCAACTCGTACCTATTTGAGATATCTTCTTCCGGAGTTTGTTTCTCAATTGTTCCTTCAAAAGATGATAACCTTGGGAGTACAAGACTACTAGGTGAGTTCCTGAAATCTTGTGGATTTATGTCCCCTTTTTCTTTGTAAAATGATTCGTTTTCAAAAAAAGGTTACGTTTCTTGAAGTGTACAGTTTATGGTTTGTTGGATCAAAACATTTATATCCCTTTTTCTGTGATGAATAACCCACAAATATTGTCTTGACTGCGTTTCTATCTAATTTATCATGTCTTCTAACATGTACAAAACATATACATCCAAATACTCTAAGGTGATCTAAGCTTATCTTTTTACCTTTTAATATTTCTAAGGGACTTTTATATTTTAAAACTTTACTTGGAAGTCTGTTTATAATATGTACAGCAGTTAGAATTGCTTCGGACCAAAAACATTTAGGTACATTGGATTGAAATAATAAAGACCTAGTAACTTCTAATATATGCCTATTTTTTCTTTCGGAAATTCTGTTTTGTTCTGGGGTATTAATACATGTAGTTTGATGCAAAATTCCCTTTTGTTTTAAAAATGTCAAAAAAGGCTTATTAACGTATTCTGTGCCGTTATTAGACCTAAGTATTTTGATTTTAGTGTCATACTGATTTTCAACAAAGTTTGTAAATTCTTGGAATTTTGTAAATACTTCATCTTTACCTTTAAGTAGATAAATCCAAGTGGCGCGTGAGAAATCATCAATAAAAGTAACATAATATTTAAAGCTATTATACGAGTCTATGGGTGCAGGTCCCCAAACATCTGAGTGTACTAATTCAAAGGCCTTACTAGTATTGCTATTAGATAACATAAACGGTAGTCTAGTTTGTTTTGCAAAACGACATATATCACAGTTATCATTATTCAGTTTGGATACAGACACCATTTTGCTTAACACTGTATCTGAAGCATGTCCTACTCTCCAATGCCAAAGTTTATTTTGTTCTAATTCACTAGCAACTAATGCTTTATTCGACATATCTAAGACATAAAGACCATTTTCTATTTTCCCTTCACCAATCTTCTTCTTTGTTATTCTGTCCTGAAAGACCACAGCTTCTGGTGAGAAAATAACATTGCAATTTAACTCGTTTGTTATTTTACTAACAGATATTAGGTTAGATGTAAATGTTGGTAAGTACAAAACATTGTCTATCTTATTTGATAATATGGTAGTTGTGCCTATTTGGTCAATAGATACTTTGGAATTGTTTGCTACTGTGACGGAACTAGAGTTTTTGGTTTTATTTTTGGTCTTTAATGTGTTCAAATCACCCGTCATATGATCGGTTGCACCAGAATCTATAACCCAAACTTTATTGTTAATATTTCCACAAACCTTGCTGCAATTACCTGTGAATTTACCTGCTGGGCTGTTGGAATTGTTCAGCAGGCCGTTCAGTTGAGAGAGCAGAGCAGACAATTGGGCCTGATTTAAACTGGGTTGGGACCGACAATGCTGAGCCGATCCACTCGGTTTTAGCTCTCCGCGGTTTCTAGAGAATTCTGAGCCCCATCCTATCTGTTCGGTTTCTGCGCCCCTTCTAGACCTTTCTGTCTCTTCGGGTTCTCCAATGGTTTCGACAGAAAAGCCCTTCTTCTCCCCGTCTCTTGCGCTCCCCCCTCTCTTTCTGTTGTCACCTCCCTTGTCTCCTCTTCTCTTCGGGCGAAGGTGTGGGTGGAGGAACCAGCAGCAGTCACGGTTGTGTCCCTCCTTGTTGCAGTTGTCGCATTTAACGGCTACTGTGGTGGCTCCCCACTTCTCCCCCTTAGGGTTAGAGTAGCGGTGAGTTGCAAATTCTTGTCCCTCTGGTTCCAGGGGATGTTGGGAGTGCATGCATGCCCTGCGACTCACCTCTCTTAGGATCATGGCTACGACACTTTTGAGGGTTGGAAGTTCTTTGCACAGTAGGATTTGTGCTCTGGAAGATTCGTAGCTTGGATGAAGGTCAGATAAAAACTTGAATATTTGGTCTTGTTGCAAAGCTTTGAGGTCAGTGGTTTGGCTGTAAAGAGCTAGTTCGTTCCATTTTTCTTTTAGATCACCAAAATATTCGGTTACTGTTCTTGATCCTTGTTTTATTTGGGAGATCTCTTGTTTCAAATGAAAAATGTACGAGAAATTTTGGTCTTGGCCATACATCTCTTTGGTTTCTTCCCAGATCTCTTTGGCTGAGTTCATGAACATGAAAAGTCTTGAGATTTGGGGTTCCATGGAATTTAACAGCCAAGTCATTACTGATGCATCATTTTGCTGTCATTCGAGGCTAGCTTGTTCTGTACTGGTTTTCTTTTCGGATTTACCAGTTTCTAGTTCTGTGTTGGTTTTTTGTTCTACTGGCGTTTCATTTTTTCCAGTGATGTGGCACAGTTTATCTTTACTGTGAAGGCAGAGATATACAGACCTGGCCCATGATGGGTAATTCACATCGTTGAGTAACGTGTTGGTGAGTCTCGGTGCTTGCTGCATCTCTCCTGTGTGAGTATGGTGCTCACCGAGTCCCCCTGACATTGTTGGCTCCGGTGCACTGACAACCTATTTGGTTGATCTCTTGAATTTCTGAGGTCTCCTAGACCCGCTCTGATACCATGTTGGAATTGAGAGAAATGTGAATAAGAATGATTGTTTTATTGAGAATGATTGATTACTTTTACACATAATTACACTGCCTATTTATAGGCTCTCTTGGCTAATTAGCCGTTGCTATTTTCTAAATTACTCTATTAACTTTTTTGTCTAATTACAAATATTTTCCTATGAGGCTAAATTTGGTAAATCTAATCTAGCCGTTGGCTCTATGATCTGTTGGCTATTTGTGCATATATTCTTTGCATCAGGTATGATCTCAATAAGGAGCATGAAACGATCCAATTTCGATTGCATAATATAGGATTACTTCTTTTTCTTTTAGGAAAAGATGGGGTCTGGCCCAAAGTTTCATTAAAAATCACCAGAGGTGATTTATGGTGTTATTTACAAATGTGAAAAGAAAAAAAAATATAAGTATTATCTGGCGATACATCAAGAGTTTTTAAATTGGTAGCTGAATTTTGATGTTTGATGTACAACCAAACTTCAACTTTTTTTTATAATCATAATATGCCTCTGCGTATAAATGGCATCTATAGTATTGAATTTAAAATCAAACTTTACATTTAAAGCTGATTAAAATTATTAAAATATATTATAGTCATGCAAGTAATTCCAATATTTATTATTTTTAAATGCCTTTTGAAAAGCAATTGAATTTATATCTATCCATAAAGAACCGAAACTTATCACTACCTGTGCTATGTTGGAATCAAATTTAATGATTAAAATTTGTTACTATCAAAATGCGCTTAAATCCGAGGAAATATGATCCCGTTTTCCTTGCTACCCAATCCAGGGGCATCCGAATATATATATTCAAAAGAGGATCTAAGTGCAGTCAATTGTAGTGCGCAAAGTTAACACGGTTTAAATTTTTCAATCAATGGACCCATAAATGCGATCAGGAATTCGACATGTGCTCCTTCCAGCTTCCAGATTCCTGCTCCGAATAAAACCGCACTCTATTTTTGTCTGTCCCTAGCACATCAAATTACCAAAACATCAGCTCTCGCCAACGGTTTCTTATCTTCAAATACAAATTTACATAATTAAATAAATGGATAATATCATTCCAAGCCGCCTCACCTTAATTGTCATCACTATATATACACCTGTCATCAATCTCTTTCTTCACATCTCTTCAAAGTTCAAAGGTTTCAACTTCAGACCAAATTAGCAAACTTCCTAAGAGAGACAATTACAGAAGAACATTTAGTAAAGCAAAAGGAGAAATGGAGGGTCTGATACCATTTGTCATAGATGTTATAAAAAAGAACAGGGAGAGGAGCAGATACCGGTGTCTGTCAGATGGCTCCCGCGGCGGAATCAGGAAGCCATTGGTCAAGGAGTGGGACTCGTCAGACGAGGGCTCGTCTCATCACCGCCGAACCCAATCCGAGTTACCTCCGATGGGGTCTGATTTCTCAACAATCACCAGGGCCAATAAGCGTAAATGATTTACTTTAGTGCTCGTTTAGTTTTGTCTGATCCGAAGTGTAAAGTTAGTATTATTTAGTTTAAATTATGGTGGTTGCTACTTGCTAGCTTCTTCTTCTACAAAACATTAGAAAGAAGGTGACTAGTTTCTATTTAAGTGTTTTGCCTCGTTTGTTTTGATGCCCATAAACGCGGGCTGGTGTGAGTTGTTGTTATTTAATTTAAGGAATGAGTAAGTTGTAAATATAATTTTTAGTAAATGATGTTTGTGAAATTACAGTTCTTCTGCTAATGGAAATTCATTTTTTTTCTAAAAAGCTCAATTCTGTCGCTTTCGTTTGTTCATTTCAAGAAAAGCAGAGATGATAATTAATACTTATCACAACTGATTTGTTTAGTTGCAGGTTTCAATTTCTTTTTCTTTGAGGAAAATCAGTAGTCCATTCATTGTTTATTTTAATTTTAAATAAGCTTGTAGGCTGCATTTCATTAAGCCACACTACATATTACAAGATCAATTTCAATTATACGAGCTACAATACTTAAAAAGTGAAGTAAACAGCAACAGAATCCAAGTCCTTACCAGTAAATCCTGAATAGGGGTCTTAAGGGAAGAACCTAGATGATAGGTGCTAGGGGAGTCTGAAGTAGGGCCAGGATCAGCTTTCATTTTTTTCTGTTGATTTTTCTTTTTTGGCTTTGTTTTCTATGAACCTAGATGCTGTCATTATTTCCCACCATACTTATTTTACCATTCAATTTGGACAGCTGTTTTTTATTTGAAATTTCATTCAGAATATTTCATTATTTTGTTGGTCTCATATGTTAGACACTCAACAGCAGAACTCTATCATCAAAATTATAACAGCGAATCCGTCACCTATTACCTCTATACATAACTTTCTGTTCAGTTTTACTTTTATGGAATGAAAGCCGACTTTTTTCTCTCGAAATTGCTTTTCATCAGAAAAAAACTTAGGCCAACTTTCATATATATACTACTCTAAAATCATAAAATTATATATATTTTCTCTAAAAGTTGTATCATTTTGTGGAAAGTTTTGGTACTTCAGAGATGAATATTTTAAGTTACTTTCGACCGGTCAATCTTGATGTATAGTATGAATCTTGAAGTATCGGAATTTCGAATAGTTCAGAGTAATTTGAAGTATCATGTGTATTCATTTCATGAGTATCCAAGTTTTTTCTTATCTAATTTGCTTTTCAAAAATATAAAATTTTCATATTTTAATCTTATGTAAGTTAAAGAAACATGAAAAAGTGAAATTATGGTGCTTATGCAAGCACATGCTCTACCGTGCTTGCGAGCACTTACAAGCACGAGCTCTATCGTGCTTGCAAGCAATAATCTCGAATTTCGAAGTACAACGGCTTATTCGAACCATTAAAAATGTTGTTCACGCTGAAATCTACTTAGAAAAAAATTTAGATTTTTTTTTACTATTTTATTGAATGGATGGAAAATACATTTACTAACGATTCACACTTTTTCAATTAATTTTTCAATTAATGAATTTTTAATCCACTCAATAAAATAGTTCAAAAATCTAATAACTAAAGATTTTGATTCCTAAGTAGATTTTAGTATAGACAATATTTTCAACAGTTCGGATCAGTCATTTTCAATTTGAAATTTGAGATGTGTGCCGTAAGCATAAGCTCTACCGTGCTTACATAAACACAATAATCTCACTCAACGTCAAATATATATATAAAAATGTACAATATAAATTAACATTGTTGTAATTTTTCATCTATAAAAAACACAAAAATTAACACTGGACTGTTAGGTACTTATAAGTGTATTTCGCGAAGCACTATAACAAAAATGGAATTAGCAAAATTTATAAAACAACAATGAAAGGAGATTTTGTAAAATATCGTTGACAAAAGTGAAAAAAATTTGAAAAATTAATGCAACGGTTATTTTAAATAAATGTTGCTTTGTGGTGCGTAGGGGTGCACAAAATACTCGTGACTCACTCGTGTTCGGCTCGTGTTCAGCTCACTAACAACTTGTTCGTTAACAACTCGAGTGTTAACGAGCCGAGCCGAGCCAGCTCGTTAGTAAACGAGCCGATCTCAAGCTGTGACAAGCTCGGCTCGTGTAAGTATCGTGACCTTAACGAGTTAATCTGGAACATCGAATTGTT
Source organism: Eleocharis quinqueflora (assembly GCA_964058865.1). Lineage (NCBI taxonomy): Eukaryota > Viridiplantae > Streptophyta > Magnoliopsida > Poales > Cyperaceae > Eleocharis > Eleocharis quinqueflora. The sequence continues at coordinate 26,809 of CAXKVX010000005.1, read as the reverse complement.
ACCATCATCTCTAAATAGATCTTTACCATAGAAATTTTCACGATTTTATAATTTTATTATGTTTTTTAATTATTTTGTCATTTTTTCTTGCAAACAAGCTACAAACGAGCCAAACGAACCAGCTCGAGCCTTAACGAGTCGAGCTCGAGTTGAGAGTTTCAGCTCGTGACCACTTATAGTAACGAGCCGTGTTCGCCCCAGCTCGCTCGAGCTCGGCTCGTTTACACCCCTAGTGGTGCGATAAGACAACAACTAATTACAGACAATCATTGTCCGTACTTTCCAAAATTATTTATTTCTCCCAAAATTCTAAGGCAGCAGTTATTTAAAATAATCGTTGACTATCTGTAGATTTAACGCAATTGTTAATGTTTAATAATCGTTGTCATATCCCAATCCTATCTATAAAAAGCATCTTCTTCTTCTTCGTCTTCTCTCTCTCTTCCTCTAGAAGTCATCTTCCACATATTCTCAACCCGTCTTCTCATTTCTTTTTTGCCCCTCCTTCCACCTCTTACTTTCGCCACACCTCTAGCATATATGTCTCTGCTAGAGGTGTGGAAATGATTTGATCTGATCGATTTTCTCTCTCTTCCCTGCCTGGCCACTAGTTCCACTTTCTCGTGTTGTTCTCCTCTCGCCATCTTAAGGTAATTACTTTTGGTTTTTGGCTTTCTTTTTGTGTAAGGTGCCACTGTCACGACCTTGTGTTAAACTAAATAAGTTAGAACTTAGTTGCATGGTTGTTCCAAAATCACGGTTTTTGTCTTTCTTTTCTGTGTGAGGTGCCATTGTCACGACCTTGTATTAAATTAAATAAGTTAGAACTTGTTTGCATGATTGTGTCACTGTCACGATTTTTAACTTTCTTTTCGATGTGAGGTGCCACTGTCACATTTTTGTGTTGACCTAAGTAAGTTAGAACTTGTTTGCATGGTTTAGGGTTTAAAGTAGTATTGAATGCACTCCCTTCTAGCAATTTGTAGTTTGCATGCAGCCCCTTTAATTTTGATTTTATTCTTCAATAGTTGACATGTCGTGCTTTGTAGGTGAGAAAGAGGTTATTGGCATGGGTTTGATCGACTCCGCTAGATCATCCATATCCTTCATCGATCTCGTGTTTTTCTCCTCTTGCCAATGAACGTTGTTGTGCTTTTCTCCTATCGTCCCGTCGTCTGCCATCTCTTCTTTTAGGAAGTAATTTCTTATTTATTTTGTTAGTTCCTATAATAGTTTAATATTTAATTGTGCAAGCAAATAGCAACAATTTTTGTGAATAAAAAAGTATTAGAATGTGAGTGCAATGTTGTTGGGATTTCAATAATTTTAGATCATTTATCTTTTGATTGAAAAATCTGAAGATAAAATATGCAAGAGGTGTTGAAATAAATAAATAAATAACAAAATAATTACATCGAATTGCTCGCAAGTGTTTGTAAAGTTTCCAGACAAATTGTGCATTTCTCTTTAGAGTTGATTTTATTTGCACTCATATTCTGATCAGCTAGAGATAAAACTCAGTGGCCCGTATGCTTTATATATACTTTAAAGGATCCTTAAACTACAAAATACACATAAAAGCAAAGAAGTTGGTATAATACTTGATGTAGTGAAATATGGTAAAAATCCAATGATAGAAATTGAAAAGTCTTGTTTCACCCTAAAGAGTTCATGTTTCATTCTAAAGAGTAACTAATTAATATATTTTTCACTTTGATAGTATATTCCTCTTCATAGGTGGAGGTTACTGTTCCATTAAGGCCTTTTATCATTACATATTTACTTCGATACAAGATCGTCCTCTTCTTTTAGGTTATTTTCCTTAAATACTCGCTCTATCTGGTGGCACTATATGTCTCGCCAGAAGAGTGGAATATTTTTTTGGGAAACACTCTAATAGGAGATCACGCTTATTGTATCATTGTAAATATTTTTGTTACTAAGAACCTTACAGGAACAACAACCTCTACGTATGAAGAAAAATCTGTTATCAAAAGAAAAGATAGATTAAATAACATTTTTTTTATGGTGAAACATATGAACTCTTTAGAGTGAAATCAGATTTTTTTATTTCTATTGTTGGATTTTGCCATGCTTCACATATTGAAGTTAATTTAAGTACACACAATATTCGAGTCAGGAAATTCGAAAATTTTCGAGGATAATGAGTTTGTGGGGGAGATATAATAATGAATGACATTTTCGGGGAAAAAAAGAATAATGACACTTCGGACCTCCGTTCGATTTTGTCACTATTTCGACACTGATGAATTATGAGAATGCATCTCATGTCAATAGACAAACTACACTCCCTACTCAAATTTCGCAGGATAACGTGAATACAAATGGACCCAAATCTATCCCAAATAACGATATTGTCATGGACGATGTCAATGACCCTGCGCTTGTGGGATATCCGAAAGTTGATAACAATGTTCATGAAACTGCTTCTCAAGAAATTATAGAACCAGTGTCTCTCCGTTTGTATCGAGATGAGATTGTCATATTCTCTCTAGTAGATCTTATTATCCCACACACGATATTGTCATGGACGATGTCAATAGCCCTGCGCTAGAGAGAATATATTCACTGGAAATGAGATGGATAGTGTCTCTCCGATTGTGAATTCATTAGCACTGGAAATAACACTCATTTTCCGTAAAGTCCCAATAAGGTGTGACAACACTAGCGTCTTTTTGTGTTATCAATATTTTTATTTTGCTATTTACTTATCTGTGACAATTTTATAAATGATATATTGGCTAGTAAAATCTAAGACTAGTCATTTATAAAACATTTAAAAAAATAATCACCTAAGATAACGGTTAATAGTAATAATTGTTGTCTTATACACACATGAAGCAACGGTTAATAGTAGATAATCATTGTCTCGACCAAATATTAAATTCTTATTTTTCCTGCGGTAAAATAACTTTGCAACGATTCTTCACACGAGGCATCAAACCATTACATATTAATAATGAATACATAACCATTGGTAAATATATTTTTTAATCATTGATATATCCGTTTTTTTAGCTAGCCAAATAAATACACAAGTTGCATTTGAGATGCATCCAGATCATAAAAATAACATCATACAAGTTCACACCAGAGGAGTTGATAACTTTAGTTTTGTAAGGTTCCTCATTATTCTATTAGACCAGATAATTCCATCGGATCAGCAATTGTCTTAATTAAGCAAGCAAGCTACTTGGACACATCACATATAACATATTCGCCTTTTCTAATGCTTTCAGATTGATCCCGTGTTCTTTTAATTTAATATGTACAGCTGGATAGCATAAGCTTCCAACCGGGACTTTTCAAGTCTTGACTCTTGACCAATAAAGGAGACGCGAATTTGAAGAGCTCATTGGATTAATTAGTAGTATTTGTGTAGAAAGGATTTGTCAAGGCATTTTAGCGTTCAAAGTTTTCGCCAAAACCAAACCGAAGTTGATTTGACCTTGACATTGGATGGACATTCGATCACTTGGTGTTGTTCCAAAAGAGGTAATAGTGTTTGAATTGCATGTGTTGGAAGAGATGTTGAGTACAAGTTCTCTTGTGGAAACGTATTAAAGAAAAGCGTCCTCACTTTCCGTCCCCCGAAAAGTTAAAAGCCATTTATATATAAACCAGGGGGGCTTGTAAGGGGGGACAGTTAGTCACTTCCTATGTTTTAAGGTGCTTATATTACATTTTCAGGTATTTATAATATCATTTCACGTATTTATACTAATGAAACAAGTATTTTTTTTATGGAAAAGAGGGGATCTAAGTCCCCTGGTTTCATTAGTTATAAATTAAAGTCACCGAGGCGGTGATGTCTGTACAAGAAATTATTGAAGAAAAAGAAAGAAAGAAGAGAAAATAAATGAAAAGAAAAGTAGGAAGAAAAAAAAGAAAAAGAAAAAGAAAAAGAAAAAGAAAAAGAGATGAAAACATTCAGGAATTATGTTCCAAGCGGGAAAGGTACAGAGACCAATCTGTTTTCACTCATACCATAGGCGCTTTAGCTGCATCACCTCCCTTGTAAGCTGCATCAAGTCTTTGTGCTCATTCTGGAAGATCCTTCTGCAACGCTTTTTCCAAACTGTAAAGTTGGTGATCACTTCCAATCTGACCTCCAACGAATCCTGGTTATTGATAGCATACCTGAGGAGATCGTGAGAAGCATTTGTGTTGTAAGTACTGAAGGTATTTGTAATGTTCGGGATAGAGTCCGATACATAGTTCCGCAGTTGCAGTACGAAATGGCAGTGTTGGAATAAATGTAGAGCAGTCTCTTCTGCCCTTCGACACATTACACATGTTGGGAAGCATCCAATCCCTTTTGGTTAAATTATCAATCGTTGCAAGCTTGTTATGAAGCATAAGCCAAATGAAGACTTGAACTCTCAGAGGCGATTTTATAGACCATAGATGCATTGTCAGAAGTGTTGGAGAAGGTGCTTGAGCTAGAAATTTGTATGCTGATTACGCGGAATAAGTGGTTCCTCTTATCCATTTGAGTCATCCTTCATCATCTCTTGCAACGCATGCCTCAAAATGATACCTCAGTTTGTACAGATTTTTCCAAAAACTTGATGCATCAGTGAGGAACCAGGGCTCTGCAGCACATCCTGTTGTTGGCAATTTCCACCAAGCGGTTTCGTTCGAACAGCAACACCACATCCACTTGAGCAAAAAATTTATGTTCGTTAGTCGAATGTCCCTAATCCCTAATCCCCTTTGTTGTTTTGGTTTGGTGACTAACTGCCAACTGACCATATACAAGCTTTTCCTTTGCTGTGCATCAGGTTTATTGTCATGCCAGAGGAAGCGCCTATGTATTGATTGCATTTTCTTACACGCCCATACTGGTAAAGTGAATACCGACATGAAGTAGACGGGTATTGTCGATAAAATGACATTTATCAATGTGATTCTACCTCCAACAGATAGCAGTGAGGATTTCCAACCCGACAGTCTCCTTTCAATTTTATTTATGAGTTGTGTATATTCTGATCTGGTGATATCCTTTTCTGATAATGGAAGCCCCAGGTAGGAGATTGGAAAGCTTGCAAGTAGGCATTCAAGAATGTTAAGTGTCTACCTGAAGTAGCTCTGTTTTGGTCATGTTTGTTTCTAAACCCGACAGTTGTCCAAAAAGGGAGAGCACTAACCGTATGATCCTTGCTTGCTGGGGTGTTGGTTTAAATAGCAACAACGTATCGTCCGTATATGATAAACAAGTAGGACTATCAGGAAATTGTGCCTGGATTAGTGACAACTGTGTGAGCTTGTTGTACCATCAGGGCAAAAAATCCATTGCTAGAATAAAAAGAATAGGAGCCAATGGATCGCCTTGCCTGACGCCTCGTTTCAACTTGATGCTCTTCCCTGCAACAACATTGATGATGACCCGAGAACTCTCCTGAAGTACCAATCTAGATATCCAATTTAACCATGTTTGAGGAAAATTTTTGGCCTAAAGACATCGGAGGATGAAGCTCCAATGAACCGTGTCGAAGGCTTTTCGAATATCTAATTTGAGCACTCCAAGTTTCTTTCGTTGCCTCTTTGCTGCCCGGATTATTTCTTGTGCATACAAGAAATTCTCTGTGATGTTTCTGCCCCGTACAAAGCCTGCTTGTGTTGGGACGGTGATTTGTGGGAGAAAGGTTTGAAGCCTCCTCGCAAATATCTTGGATAACATTTTTTGTATGCCATTCAAGAGACTAATGGGCCTAAAGTCTGATGGTGTGGGAATGCCATCCTTTTTCTTCAGAATAAGAGTAATGAAGGAGTCATTTAGAAGGGCTAACGTCACTGTTGGGTGCTGCAAAACATAGGTGAACACACTCAGTATATCCGGCATGAGTAGATGTCGAAATCTTTGGTAGAACTCCCCATTGAAGCCATCCGGGCCTGGAGACTTGCCCTTTTTCAACCCCATAATCACGCTTTCTAGTTCTTGCAAAGTTATTGGGGAGACAAGTGTTGCGCTTGCTTCATATGATAGCTTCCCGTTGGAGAAGAGATCGTCGAAGTCGAAACTCAGGGAGTTATCTAATTCTGAACCCATAAGGGAGCAAAAATATGTAAACCTGATTGCTGCCTTATCCTTTTGATGCGTGGCAGATCATTCTCCTGACTGGATAATAGGGATTGTATTCCGTCTTTTCTGAACCGACGCTACTGCATGAAAGTATCGGGTGTTCTTGTCCCCTTCCCTGATCCATTGTTTCTTTGCACGTTGCTTCCATAAGTGTTCTTCTAGAATTGTGATTTGGCTAATTCTCGTTTTGAGCAGGGAATATAGCAAGGATTCAAGTCTTGATAGCTGTCGTCCCTCTTCCTGGGCTTGTAACCATGAAAGCACCGAGTGTGCAACTTCTTTTTGAGTCGACAAGTTCCCAACCTTACTCTTGTTCCATTCAGTGAGCTTCCTGCGCAAGTTAGCTAATTTTCTCGCCAAATCTTGTGGGGTTTTCGCAATAGGGATGGCTTCCCATGATTGGTGAACCACTGCTTCTAACTCTGACAATTTAAGCCAAAAATTTTCAAAGTGGAATTAGTTTGAACTCGGGAAGTATGTGGAGCAGATGTATTGAAGAGGGCAGTGGTCAGATACTATTGAAGCCATAGTGAATTGCTGACAATTCGGGAATTTTTCGTTCCACTTCGAGTTGATGAGAATTCTATCGAGTCTGACAAAGGTTGGGTGTGTGTTCCCTCTGCTCCAAGTGTATCTTCTGCCGTGTAGTGGCAAATCCAACAAATTAAGTGTATTCATTGTTTCCTGAAAGGCTCTGTGAGGTCTAGCAGATGGGTTTGAATGGTCTTCACGACAGAGGGTGCAGTTGAAGTCACCCATCAGCAACTAGGAAAACAAGTATTTATATTATTTGCACTACATGTTCAAATCAATGTAGTGCATGATTTCATTCATGGACTCACTATCTCATTCATGTATTGCATTGATGCCTTTTAAGTGCAAATTATATATAAATAATCCATATTTTTTCGTAAAATTAATGAAAACTCATAGTCTTTAATTAAGATTTATTTTATTTTCACCAAGATCTCGAGCTACTGCTGTTTTAATGTTTAAAATGCAGAAAGAAAAAGACGGAGACTATATCATGGCATGAATCGGAGATACGGAACGTAAGCCAATTTTTAGAAATTTTGAAACGAATTAATTGGCAATCAGCCTCTTACAGGCCGGAATCTTGGTTAGCATGCTTGGGAGAGTACTTCGCCACTGGAGCCGAAAAAGGCAAGGAAGAGACGGGAGAAGGTCGAATGTGATCATGTTGTCCGCTTTTTTAAATTTTAGAGAATAAGAAGAAGACATATCTGACGATTAAGGAAGTTAATTATTATGTAATAAATAAGATATGGCAGAAGGATCGATATCAACGAAAGAATAGAATTGTCTATTATGTTAAAATATTTATAGTGGTTGTGTAACTCGTGTTGGTACAAAAAAATAATGGTTTTCCAGGATAGCACCTCAATTGCAATTATTGACTAATGACTACTTTCTGACAACTGGCAACATGGAAATCCCTTGACTAATTCTACAACTCGACAAATTAAATTAATAAATTATACAATAACAAAGTTCGAAGGACAAAAGATAAGAAAATAAATGGAGAAGTTCGATTGATTGATTGTGAGCAATTTATTTATAAAGTACCACCGGATGTCGAAGTATCAAATTATGACATAATACTTATCTTCTGTGTTCCACGGTGCGGTACGGGCATCGTATCAAATACAATACGGATGCAGCGACACAGCGATTTCAAAAGTTGTTAGATACGAATGTCGCTATATATATTAAATTTTAATTAAAAAAATAATTAATAATATTAGAATATAATCAACAAATTAATCTCTGTATATTTACAAACCTCACCTAATCAAACTCTTATCACATCTCTTCAACGTTTCAAACTTTAAACCAAACATCTAACTGCCCCAAGTTAGCAAACTTCCTGGAGCGAAAGAGGAGAATCAAAGGAGGATGGAGGGTTTGATTCCATTTGTTATGCATGGTATAAAGAAGAACATGGAAAGGAGCCGGTACCGATCCCTTGCTGACGGGTCACAGAGTGGAAGAAAGCAATTGTTGGTCGGGGAGTGGGACTCAATAGACGAGGGACCGTCACATCACCGCCGGGCCCGATCTGAGTTTCCTGCGATTGGATCCGATATCTTCTCTCTCGAGCCAAAGATGGTCCCATCTCGCAGCCTCAGGGAGGAAGCAAGCTTCAGCAATTTCTCAACAATCACCAGGGCCAATAAGCGTAAATGATTTTCAGTACTCAGTTTTGTTTGGCCGAAGTGGCGCTCTCAAGTGTACAATTAGCATTGAAATTAATATTTGCATGTTTTCTATGTTAATTAATTAGTTAAGTTTTCAAAGATCATGTTGGAGTGTGCAATACATGCACATGATAGCTGTGATCTTCTATGTTAATTAATAAGTAGTATTTCTAGGAGATGTCGTAGGAACTTGTGTTATGGTTAATTGCATTTAAATCATAGGATATCTAAGAGGTATCTTATGGCCTATAAATAGAGAGGTTGTCATTTGTAATTGCAAGTGAGCAAAGAAACAAAATTGTATTGTGTAGTTGGGACATAGAAGTAATATTTCCTGCTCATTCTCTTTCTTTCTCTTCCACTAAAATATTATAACAAAAGCCATAGACCAACATAAGTGGTATTAGAGCTAAGGTTGTGTGAGAGTTCAAGTGAGGTTCTTCGAAAAAAAGTTGAGAGTATCATGGCTCTGCAAGGAGGCACGCACGGTGTGCAACCCGTGTTCGACGGCAAATGTTACGACTATTGGAGTATTAAGATGAAGATCCTCTTGATCTCACAAGATTTGTGGGAGATAGTGGAAGAAGATGTCGTTGTCGAGGTCGATATTGAGAAGGGAAAAGAAAAAGTCGAGACGTCGGATGAGACAAAAGAAAAGAAGAAGAGAGATGCCAAGGCTCTCTATTTGATTCAACAATCCATCTCCGAAAAAAAATTCCCGAAAATAATCGAGGCTAGTTGTGCGGAGGAAGCATGGGAGTGTTTGCAACAAGAGTTTCAAGGCACCGACAATGTTAGAAGTGTAAAACTTTTGATTTTAAAGAGAAATTTTCAGAATTTACAAATGAAGGAGAAAGAGAGCTTGAAAGAATATTTTTCAAAAGTGATTGAGTTGGTGAACCAAATTAAAAGTTTGGACGAAAATTTAGGCGACAAGGCGGTGTGCGAAAAAATTCTCATTACTCTTTCTTCCAAATACAATAACATTGCGGCGATTATTGAAGAAACCAAATACCTTTTCACTTTAAGTGTACATGACTTGATGGGCTCTCTTGAGATACACGAGCAAAGAATGAGTAGAAATGACGAACAATCATTTGAAAGTGCCTTCCAAACAAAGGTGAATGTTAAGGAGTAGGGTAACCAAAATGCAAACCATGGGAATGCATCATGTGGTGGTTATGGTGGTGGTAGAGGAAGAGGTAACTTTGGAAGAGGAGGAGGTAGAGGCAACAATCAAGGTGGTGAAGTAAAAACTTGCCACTATTGCAAGATGTCGGGCCACATAGAAAATTTTTGTAGAAATAAAGGGAGGCCTCAATGTTATAATTGCAAGAGGTTTGAGCATATAGAGAAATTTTGTAAAATGAAGAATGGTGAGCAAGCAAACTATATGACGGGTGAAAAGAATAATGGAGGTGAAAAGAAGAATGATGAAAGTATTTTTTATGCATGTCAAGCGACGATGGAGAAGAATGATGATGTTTAGTTTGTTGATAACGGGTGTAGTAACAACATGACGGGTGATGAAACAATCTTTTGCAAGCTTGATACGACCGCCACTACTCATATCACAATGGGTAATGGTGCGGTTGTGAAGTCCAAGAGAAAATGTACGATTGCTGTTAATTCTAAGAAGGATAGAATGCTGGTTCATGATGTGTTGCTTGTTCCGGAATTGGCGCAAATTTACTAAGTGTTGGACAATTGATCGAGCATGGTCATGCGGTTCATTTTGAGGGGGAGACGTGCAAGATTTATGACAAGCTAGAAAAGAAAAGAGAATTGATGGTGACGGTGCGCATGAAGCGTCATAGAAATTTTCCTCTCACTCTCAATCATGCAAGCAGTGTTGCTTTGAAGGTTGATGTAGAAGATGTGTCATGGTTGTGGCACATGAGGCTTGGGCATGTGAACTTTGAGAGCTTGAAGTTGTTGAGTAGAAAAAATATGATGTACGGCTTGCCAAATATTGAAGAAAAGAAAGATGTGTGTGAGGCGTGTGCTCTTGGTAAGATACACCGAGAGACATTTCCAAAGAGAAGGCATGGCGAGCAAAACAACCTTTGGAGCTTGTTTACACCGATATTTGTGGATCGATGAGCACAAAATCACATGGAGGAAACCGATATTTTATTACTTTCATTGATGACTTTTCTCGAATGTGTTGGCCGCCGTTGGGTGTATTTTTTGAGACAAAAATCGGAAGCTTTTTCAGTTTTTAAAAAGTTTCAAAAGATGGTTGAAAGGCAAAGTAGCTGATTGTTGAAGAAGTTGACAAGTGATAGGGGTGGTGAATATAACTCTAAGGAGTTTGACAAATTTTGTGAAGATATTGGTGTCGAAAGACAAGTGACGATCGGTTTTACACCGGAGCAAAATGACGTTGCGGAAAGAATAAAATAGAACTATTGTTGAAATGGCAAGGATGATGATGAACGAGAAGGGGTTGCCTTTGACATTTTGGATGGAGGCGACATACACGACGATTTACTTGTTAAACCGGTGTCCCACTAAGGCGATTGAGAACAAGACACCATTTGAAGTGTGGAGCAGTGGTAGAAAGCCATCGGTGAATCACTTTAAAGTGTTCGGGTGTATTTGCTATGCGCATGTCCCAAAAGAAATAAGAAACAAGCTTGAAGACAAAGGTGAGAAGTGTGTGTTAGTTTGCTATAGTACCAAGTCAAAGGGCTATAGGCCCTTTAGTTTGAAAAGAAACAAATTGATTGAAAGTCGGGATGTGATTTTTAGTAAAAAAGACAAGTGGAATTTGGGAAAAAAAAAGAATGTTGAAAGTGTGTCTATTCCACTAGAAATTGATGAAATAAGTGGTGTGCATGAAAAAGAAAATGAAGAAGAAGAAAAACAACAACAATCATTTTCTCCAAACATGGATGTCAGGTCGAGTTCATCTACTCCAAGCTCTACTCCGATAAAAATGAGAAGGTTAAGTGATGTTTATGCACGATGTAATTTTTGTGTTGTTGAACCGGAAAGTTTTGAGCAAGCGGTTCAAGAAGAGGTTTGGAGAAATGCTATGGAGGAAGAAATAAACATGATTGTAAAAAAATAAAACATGGGAGTTGGTTGAAAAACCAAAAGAGAAGGATGTAGTCATGTTGATTTGAATTTACAAAACAAAGACGAATTCGGATGGTTCAGTGCAAAAGTGCAAGGCAAGGTTGGTGGCAAAGGGTTATTCTACAACCCTTGATCGATTATCAAGAAACATTTGCACCGATAGCAAAGCATGAAACGATAAGGATGTTGATCGCATTAGCCGCACATAAAGGTTGGAAGATGTTCCAATTTGATGTGAAATCAGTTTTCTTCAATGGTGTGTTGAAAGAAGAAGTTTATGTTGTGCAACCGCAAGACTTTGAGGTTGAAGATAAAGAAGAAAAAGTGTACAAGTTAAAGAAGGCATTGTACGGGTTAAAGAAAGTATCATGTGCATGGTATAGCAACATCGATGGTTACTTCATTGAAAAAGGATTTACAAGAAGTCCAAGTGAGCCAACACTCTATGTCAAACATGGTGAAACCGGTATGCTTATTGTTTCTCTTTGTGTTGATGATTTAATTTTTACCATAAATGATGAGAAAATGATGCATGAGTTCAAGAATGATATGATGAAAAATACGAGATGAATGATTTGGATTTGCTATATTATTTTTTGGCTATTGAAATTGATCAAAGAAAAGAAGGTGTTTTTATTTCTCAAAAGAAGTATGCACAAAATATTCTCTCTAAACTCAAGATGGGGAATTGTAATCAGGTGATGACTCCATTGTTGTTGAATGACAAGTTGGTAAAAGAAGATTGTAGTGGTGATGTTGATGCGGCGTAATATAGAAGTTTGGTTGAAAGTTTGTTATATCTTAGCACTACAAGACCTGATATTATGTATGCTACGGAATTATTGTCTTGGTTTATGCATCAACCGAGCAAAACACTTTTGGAGTTGCAAAGAGAGTGTTGCGGTACATACAAGGTACCAAAAATTATGGTCTAATGTTTGAAAGAAATGAAGGAGAAGATGTTGAATTGTTTGGATTTTGTGATAGTGATTGGGCCGGAAGTATGGAGGACATGAAAAGTACATCCGGATATTGCTTTAGACTCGGGTTGGATATTTTTTCATGGGCGTCAAAGAAGCAAGAAAGAGTGGCACATTCATTCGCGGAAGCCGAATATGTGTCGGCAAGTAAAGCAACTAAACAAGTGGTTTGGTTGAGAAAGATTTTAGAAAACATGAGAGAGAAACAAGACATGGTCACGATTCTCTTTTGTGACAACAAGTCCATAATCGCAATGAAGAAGAATTCGGTGTTTCATAATCGAACCAAGCATATCAAGCTCAAGCATCATTACATTAAAGAAGCTATTGAGGATGAAGAGGTTATGATCAAGCATGTGAAGACCAAAGATCAATTGGCGGATATTTTCACCAAGGCACTTCCGTATGACAAATTTGTGTACCTTAAAGAATTATTGTGGATGATAGATACAAATATTAAGGAGGAGTGTTGAAATTAATATTTGCATGTTTTCTATGTTAATTAATTGGTTAAAATTTCAAGTTTCATGTTGGGGTGTGCAATACGTGTACATGATAGTTGTGATCTTCTATGTTAATTAATAAGTAATATTTCTAGAAGATGTCATAGAAACTTGTGTTATGGATAATGACATTTAAATCATATGATATCTAAGAGGAACCTTATTACTTATAAATACAGAGGTTGTCATTTGTAATTGCAAGTGAGTAAAGAAACAAAATTGTATTGTGTAGTTGTGACATAGAAAAAATATTTTGTACTCCTTTCTTTCTCTTCCACTAAAATATTATAACAAATATCATAGATCAACAATTAGTATTATATAGTTTCATTATGAACGTTGCTAGTTTCTTCTGAGAAGAAAAAAGAAAGGTACTAGTTTCAATTCAAGTGTTTTCCATAGTTTGTTTTGAATCCCATAAGCGTCGGATGGCTTGATTAGATGTTATGCTATTTAAGGAATTAGGATTGAAGTTGTAAATAAGTTCTTAGTATAAAATTTTGTAAATTTTTAGTGTCTTATGCTAAAGAAAACTCGATTCTACTGCTTCCTTTTTTGTTCCCTTTGCACGTTATGCCTTGCGATCCTACTTAATATTACTTGTTTTTATTTGCATAAAGCATTTTGAAGTATTGGGTTTGCAAAATCATGTTATATATGTTGGGGGCCTTGGGGGTACTTTTAACAATGGCGAAAAGAAGAGTAACAAGATTAAAGAAGAGGCGATAAGTTTTGTGTGAGGTGGCGGTCAATGTATGAAACTTTTGTCTAGTCAAATGCGGGGCTTCGGTTATTAGAATTTTCGTTATTAGACGGAACAAAAAAAAAAATATTTTGTGAACATAATCACAGAAAAAAAAATCATTTTCGTGAAATGTTTTTACAAAATTACGTCCCACACAAAAGATGTATTTTTCGTAAACTACTACAGAAATAATCATTTTCGTGAAATGATATTGCGGAACAGAATTAAGAACAATGCAAAAAGAAAGGCAAAATATAGCGATTCAGAAGTAATCAAGCACCAATGTCAACAATCACTAGTAATTAATGTAAAGGATTCAGTTGTAAAAGAACAATCACTAGTAATTAATTAGTCAAATATAGTGCGCAAATTTGACACGGTTTGATCAATGGACCCCATCAATCCATCAACGCATCAATGGACCCCATCAATGAGCCTTTGTGCAATTTTGGGTCCGGTCAGGAATTAAACTTGTGCTCCTTCCCAAAATAAAACCGTGCACTATTTTTGTTGCCAGCAATAGCATCAAATTTTCAAATTTCCAAAACATCAGCTCTTCTCTTTCTAACGGATTCCTTTTCCCAAATAAAGAAATTAAAGAATTATTTGATTAAATAAACAGTGTCATATCCGCCGCCTCACCTTGTCATCCCTATAAAATATAAATACCCCGAAGTCGTCAACCTCTATCTTAATTCACATCTCTTCAAAGTTTCAACCATGAACCAAACGCTTAGCTGCTCCAAATTAGCAAAGTTTCTAAGAGAGAAAAGAGGATCGTTTAGTGAAGGAAAAGGAGAAATGGAGGGTTTGATACCATTCCTCATACATGTCATAAAGAAGAACAGGGAGAGGAGCCGGTACCAATGTCTACCAAACGGTTCCTACAGTGGAAGCAAGAAGCTGTTGGTTGGGGAATGGGACTCGGCAGATGAGGGATCGCCACATCATCGCCGAGCTCGATCTGAATTTCCGCCGTTGAGATCCGATTTCTTCTCTCGAGAGCGAAGGGTGGGCCCGTCTCGCAGCCTCAGGGAGGATGCAAACTCCATCAGTAATTTTTCAACTATCACCAGTGCCAGAAAACATAAATAATCTGCAATGCTCGTTTAGTTTTGTCTCTGAAGTGGCGCTCTCAAGTGTAAAATTAGTATTATTAGTTAATTCCAATTTTGAAGGTAGCAAAGTTCGTTAAAAAAGAAAAAGTTACCAGTTCAATTCAACTGTTTTTTCTTTGTTATGTTATGTTACGTGGTATGGGGTACTTTAATTAATTGAAAAAAGGAAGAGTAAAGAAGAGGTGACTACTTTTATGTGAGGTGGCGCCGTGGCGGTCAATCCATGATACTTTTGTCGAGTCACGTTCAGCCTTCTAATAACTGGTATTAAAAAAATACAAAAATTAATAATAGAAAGTAGCGGACATCGATCAGATAGTTAAGAGAGAGGGAGAGAGAGTTCTTCGATAACAGCCCTTGATATTTGCATGATTTATTAAAATACCCTGTAGATATTCACATTATTTACAGTTTCCAAAAGGAAAAAAAAGAGCTACAGCATAATTCAACAAAGCAGAGAGACGGAAGATAACAACACTTCATAATAATCCTCATCATAATTTGAACATTTCAACTAATAATACTTTCCAACTACTCAGAGGCCGCTCGAAAAGAAAAGCATGCCGGAAGAACAAGTATCAGAAACTGACGATAGTTTTCAAACTACTCAATCATAGCTTAAAAAAAACCCTAACAAATATGTGGCAGAAGCAGAGAAAACTTTTCAGACTACTTAGTAGCCCCTTGTGCGAATTAATAAACAGAAACACAAATATCATCTATGGTGAATATTTAAGAAACCGCAATAACTAAGAAAGCAGGAAGTTACTTCGCCTTCTTATTTCCATGAAAAGAAACATGTAGAAGCTACATTCAATGACTCGGTATATGCATTTAAATTCAGCAAGTGGCTCATAAGACTCATCAACAGAGAAATAACAGCATAACATAAACTATCACCATTATTCTAGAATCTAACCTACAGACTAAAAGCATGAGCAGAAAGAAACTTGAGTTTCCCTATCCTTATCCTTACTACTAAAAAAGGGTGCGTTTGGATCGCCTTAGGATAGCACAAACCCAAAAATAGCTGCTATTCTGAATTTCAAAACGATCCAAACATGTTTTAGCTATTTTGGGTTAGTGCCAAATAGTTGCTAATCCGCTAACCCGTCAATTGGTTGGGTTAGCAAGGTTAGTGGTTGTAAGGATAGCAAAAATCATTTATTATTATTATTACTATTATTATTATTATTATCAGTATTATTATATTATATATTATCATTACCATTGTTAAATTATTTATTTATTTATTTCTAATTATTACCAATATAATTATAATAATAATAATTATTAATATTATTATAATTATTATCATCATCATTATAATTATTATATTATCATTTATTATTATTATTATTTATCATTATCATTATCATTATATTATTTATTAATATTATTGTTATTCTTATTATTTATTGTCATTATTTATTATTATATTATATTATTTACTACTATATTATATTATTTATTATTAAATTTATTATTATTATTATTATTTATTATTATCATTATAATTATTATATTATTTGTTAGTATTATATTATTTATTATTATATTATCATTATTGTCATTACAATTATTATTATTACATTGTAATTGTAATTATTATATTATTATGATAATAATAATTATTATTATTAGTTTTATATTATTATTATTTTCATTTTTTATTATTACTTTTTTATTATCATTATTATTATTATATTATATTTTAATTTTTTATTTATTAATATTATGTATTATTATTATTATTTACTTTTATTATTGTCATTATTTATTATTATATTATATTATTTATTATTATTATTATTTATTATTATTTATCATTATAATTATTATATTATTATTATTATATTATTTGTTAGTATTATTATATTATTTATTATTATATTATCATTATTGTCATTATAATTATTATTATTACATTGTAATTGTAATTATTATATTATTATTATTTTATTATTATTATTATTATCATCATTATTATTATTATTTTATATTATTATTGTCATTATTTTATTATTATTTTTTTATTTTGTATTATTGTCATTTGTGTTATTATTATTATATTATTATAATTTTATTATTATTGTATTATTATTATATTATAAATTGATATTATTATTTTATTATTATATTATTATAATTTTATTATTATTGTATTATTATTTTATTATTATTATTCGTTAGAAAACTAAAATAATTTATTATTTTACTAATTCTCACCATCACTACTCCAAATGTGCAATCCAAACAACATTTTCACTAACCTAGATAGCACAAAATTAGCACTATTTTTGCACTAACCTAGATAGCACTATTTTTGCACTATTTCAACTACTAATCTAAATAGCACTATTTTTGTACTAACCATGACATGATCCAAACGCACCCAAAAAGGAGATTGTACATTTTGACTTGAAACCTCTATTCACCTCTCAAATTGTTATTGATCGTTAGATTATCATCTTCTTTTGTTCATCCAAACCGTTCCACTTGAACTTTCAGAAACTGCGCTCTTTCTTGGAAAAAGCGGAAAATTATTCTTGCGCTACTGTAAAATTAAAAGAAAACCTAAAGAATCGATACAACCTCTCTCCTAGAGGTGTGATAAGGTCCCCGGGGGCGGACCCGCCCGTGACCCGACCCGTGCCCGACCCGTGAAAAATGGACCCACGGGTTTTGGGTGGGACGGGACCCCCTCTTGACCGTTGGACCCATGCTAGACCCGACCCGCCGGACCCTTGACCCGACCCGTGCCCGACCCTTGACCCGACCCGTGCCCGACCCATGCCCGACCCTTGGACCCTTGGACCCGACCCTTGAACCCGACCCGTGCCCGACCCGTGCGCGACCCTTGGACCCGACCCTTGAACCCGACCCCTAGACCCGACCCAAACCCCCGGACCCGACCCGACCCCCTGGACCCGTGATTGAAATGATTGAAATGATTGAAATGATTTATGTCACTTCTAAATTCAAAAAAAATTCAAAAATATTCTTAGAAAATTCAAAAATTCAAATTTCAAATTTCAAATTCACCATACCTCTCTATAAATAACACCCTCCACTCTCACTTATTTCACACATCTATCTCTCATTCTCTCTTTCAAATTCTCAATAATCACTACTCAATTCTCAATTTACTTTCATAATTTTAATATATAAGTTATAACTTCTAAGTTTATAATAATACTTTTAGATATATTAATTAGGTTTAAATATTTAAATTGTTAATTTATATTTATTCTCTCATCATCCACCATCCGTGCAAAGGTACGTTTAAGATTTTAAGTTACAATTTACATTTAATTCTCGAATTTATATTTTTTTTACGTAACAATTTTGATTCTTATCAAATTTTATTATTTCTAACTCACATTTTAATTCACATACAATTTGTAATTCACATTTTTATTCTTTAATAACTTCTAAGTTACATTTTTTTTATTTTCAATTGTAAATTAATTTATTAATTTATAAAAAAAATTCGACATATTTTTGAGTATTATGTGAACAAAATTTGACAATATTATTTGAGTATTATTTAAACAAAATTTGACAATACAATTTTTGTTCTTCTATTTTTAATTCACATTTAATTCACGCTTTTTTATTATTTCTAACTCACATTTTACAATATTATTTCTTTTTTTTCAATTTTAGATATGGCATCTCAAGAACCAAATCCTAGCATTTCGGTTGAAGAAACAATACGAAGGATGAGTGTTGAGCTATTCGGTGAGGATAATCCCCCAACACAATATGCAAACATGAACCCCCAAACACATCCACAATTTTATCAACCACAACCACAATTTTATCCACCTCCACGACATGCAAACCTCCCATTATATCCTCAACACCCTTATTTAGCACAAGATATTAATGTTCCACCGACTCAAGCCCCTCCACCAACGATTCAATCTCAAGCTGAAATTGTCCCTCCACTATCATCTGTCGACGAAAGTATTCCTCCATCGTCGCAGCCATCATCAAATCCATCGCCAAAAATCCAAGAAGTAGAAGTGGATTCGAGGCAAAAAAAGAGAAAAACGACCGCGCCTAAATATGATGCACCATGGTGGCGTTTCTATGAAACAACTCATGATGCTGACGGAACTGTTTTGACTTTGAGGTGCAAGGTAAAAAATTGTAAAGGTTTTTTCTATTACAAAAAGTCTAGCGGTATGAATTTTTTTAAAAAAACATGTTGAAAGACATGAAGAAAATGGCGACTAACCACAAGAACAACCTGACCAACGGTTAGTCCAAAGTACTATTAACCCTGACGGTACGAGGACCTTGGCCAAGTATGATGAAAAGCGCATGTTAAGTGAAGTTGCTAGGTATATTGCCCATAAAGAAAAACCAATTAGTATGGGTTGTTGTTCTAGTTTTGCTAGATTAATAATAAAAGGCGCTGGTCAAGTAATGTACAAGCCATTTCACCACCGCAAAATAGTGGCCGAAGTCAAAAAACAATATTTAGAATGGAAAAATGAATTGTTAGCCATTTTTTGTTATGCCCACTATAATGTATCTATCACATTTGACTGTTGGTCCGCAAGTAAGGGTGGTTTAGGGTATTTTTGTATTACTGCACATTATATTGATGACAATTGGATTTTGCAGAAATGAGTTTTATGTTTCCGTAATCTTGATTTTCCGCACAATGCACACGTTATTTACCAAGCTATAATTAATGTTTTGCATGAATTTAATTTAAAAAGAGATTTAGAAAACAAGATTTTTTCAATTTCTTTTGACAATGCTAGCAACAATATGAAATCTATTGATTATTTTTTAAGTGCATTAAATCCCATAATGAATGGGAAATTATTTCATCAAAAATGTGCATGTCATATTTTAAATCTCACCGTTAAAGCAAGTATTAAAACTGAAGGTATTAAAAATTTAATTTTTAAATTCAAAGATGGTCTTCATCACATTTTTTCAAATAATGTTAGAAAACAAAATTTTCATGCATTGTGTTCACGCTTGGGCTTGAGTAATTTGATAGTTTCATGGGATGTCGATATCCGTTGGAACTCCACGTATAGATTGTTCCATCATTGTTTACCATACAAGAACGCAATAAATGAAATGTTGCGGAACTCAACCGAGGGGATACAACTGATGATGAACGAGGGAGAATGGAACTAATTGGAGAAATTGACAAACTTTCTACAAGTTTTTTTCAAAGCAACCGTCAAACTTTCATGCTCGTATACACCATCTGCACACGAGTTACTTCACCATCTATATTGCATCACCAAGGTACGTAATCTATATTTATGTTTGAAACAATCATCCTCTTTCTTTATCCATCTCTTATTCTCTTATATTTTTTTTCTTCCAATTCTCTAAGGTCTATCGTCAGCTTGAAGATATAGAAGGGTTAGACCATAATTTGACTCCAATCGTTGAGGCAATGAGAGAGAAGTTTCTCAAGTATTGGGAAGAAGTACCTCCTATCACTATTATAGCGAACTGTCTACATCCGGCCTTAAAAAAGAAGTACACAACAAGATTGATTCAGAAGTACAACCAGAATCTGAAGTTACCATATCATACTGTGGAAGCCGAAGTGACTACTTTATTCGACGGGATGCTTGACATTTACAATGCTCGACATGTCTCAAGGATGGCTTCTGCGCCAACTCAACCACAAATGTATGAAACTATGAATGCAATATATTTAGTAATATTTGAAGACTCAATTTATTTAGTAATTTTTTAATACTCAATAACTTTTTGTAATCACAAATAGAAGGACCAGTTCTTTAGGCTTGCTTAGCGAGCTAAGGGAGGATGAACCTCAAATGCTAAACACTAACGAACTGTTGAGTTACTGTTTGGGAAGTTTTGAAGACGATGACATCGACATCCTAGATTGGTGGAAGCGACATTTTGGCGCATATCCAGTTTTGGCAGCGATGGCTCGCGACGTTTATGCAGTGCCCGTGTCAACTGTACCATCCGAGTCATGTTTCAGTTCCGCTGGTAGAATTTTGACCGACAAACGCACCAAATTGGGTACAACACGGTTCGAGCAACTTGTGTGCTTGAAAGATTGGATTGATGCCGAAGAGCGTAATCAACATGATCCTAATTTTCAAGAAGTCGAAACTCAAGAAAGTAGTACTATGCCAAGAAGTCCTGTCGCCAGCGACGATTCTGATGATCCATTGTGCATTGACGACGACGAATTGTGGTATCTGAACAATGAATTCATGCGTGCAATGTAGTAAGTTTTTAATTGTAATTGTAATTATATTTTTCTTTTTTACAACAATTTTTTCCAATGATACTAACAAAAAAAAAGTTAGAACTCCTCCTATGTTGTCTTATTCACATAGCCGGTCCCAAGCCCGGAATAAAGGAGGAGGGTAACTTTTAAAAATGATATAATTATAAAATATATTTTTCAAAATATTACAAATTTTTTCTGAATTTTTGTGCATTTTTTTTAACATTTTTTCGAATTTATTGAGAATTTAGAGGTTTTTTTGAACATTATATGAATATTTTTTATTTTAAGAAAGATCATAAATAAAAATGATATAATTATAAAATATATTTTTCAAAATATTACAAATTTTTTCTGAATTTTTGTGCATTTTTTTATTTTTTTAACATTTTTTCGAATTTATTGAGAATTTAGAGTTTTTTTGAACATTATATGAATATTTTTTATTTTAAGAAATATCATAAATAAAAATGATATAATTATAAAATATATTTTTTAAAATATTACAAATTCTTTTGGGATTTTTTCGGATTTTTTGGAGGCATTTACCATTTACAAACTTTAAAATTAAAAAAAAAAATTTGAAAATCCCTCCGGATCGAACACAAACCCGTGACCCGTGCCCGACCCGACCCTTGCCCCAACCCGACCCGACCCGTGCCCGTGAGACCCGTGGGGGTCTATCACGGGTCGGGTTGCCCTTTCGGACTTTGGACCCGTGCAAACCCGACCCGTGAGACCCTTGAGACCCGAGGACCCGTGACCCGTCGGACCCTTGAACCTTGAGATGGCAGATTACTTCAAAGAATACATGAAGAGCACACCTACCTCTTGCACACACACTCACACATGCAACCCTCTTGGACCGGCTGCTACTTCACATGCCGACACATGCTGCAATATATTTTATGTAACCGCAAAAAATAATTATTTTACTACAATATGATATCACACATCCACTGCAATATGTTAATTGTGCAGAACTAATCCACTTTGCTTTTTTCTAGGTACATCATGTTACACAGTGTTTTGGGATTTTACACATATTGAACTGCCATTGGCTGGCCTGGTAAAGAAAGCATTTTGAGCAATAGAGAGAATAGGTAGTATTGGAGCATGAGAATGGCTGGCCTGCCTTTGATATGTTTAAGGCAAGACTTGCAGTCAAGATTAAAGGCGATAGGTAAAATTTAACATTGATATATATACAATACCACTAGCAATGACCTGGTAGTTGTTTGCCAAGTGTCAATATTACCAATATGACATGGACATAGGCAAATTATAACTAGCATGCCGTATTCCTAATAATCCTACTTGAAATAATTGGTATTTCAGATTTCACTACATGGTGATATTTGATAACAAGCAGAAGAAAATGCCATTTATTAGAGACAGGAATCCATCTCGGGTAGAGAAATTGGCCTACAAGGAAGGCTGTACTACTTGTTGACCCAAGTTTGCTAGAATTAAAAGGGGAGGTAATAACCAAATAATTATTAAGCAATTATTTACCATAGCTACAAAATGAAGCCAAATAATTGTCCCCTCAAGAAAGATTCATATATGAATAGACATATCTATAAGGATATAGACACTACATATCTAATGACATTCTTTTTGTCAAATATGTATTCGTTATTGGATTTGAAACTTTTGTGTGCATATAGGTGGATGACAAGTACCAGCATCCACTTGATAACAAGGATAACCAGGTCCATGGTAGGATCAGCGACAATCCTTCAACCGATTTCTGGGTCATAACACCGAGCAATGAGTTTAAAACAGGGGGCCCCTCAAGCAGGATCTTACATCCCATACATGGCACATTTCCCTTGAGAGTGAGTTCTTTAAAATCCCAACAAACATTTCTCTCTGTTTGTTTTGTGAAATGTCTTTATTAAGTAGACATGGGAGGTGAAGCACTTGGTATAAATAGGTATGAGACTATGAAGTCAAAATTCTTGCTGATTCCTCTTCCGTACACGTGTATATTTTGATGAATGGTACAAGATATTTCTCTGCCATCATTTCAGGTGACAATGGGATATGTTAATCAGGAATATAGCATCTAATCATTTGTAACAAATTAGGAAGATTGAGCCATAGAAGCTAGTACCTTATCCCTCATGAAGCATATGAGCAAGAAGAGAAGAATAATGAAGGACAAGGATCTCATAAATGAGAGCAGCTGAATCTTTTTTCATTGTGTTCAAGCTTCTTTTTATTAATGATAAAAAAAAATTGCTTATTTTGCTTAGTATTAAATTAATGCTTGTTTTGCTTGTTTTACTTATTATGGTGCTGGTACCGTATTATTTATATAAAAAAAGAGATGGTCATGATCTACTTATTATAAAAGTTTAAACAATTGTTACATTGTAATAGTGAAGTTCCATATTACTCTTTCAAATGTCACATTTGTTTGATTGTATACTCTTTCAGCATGTGAACTTCTATATTGGATGTACTTATTAAATTAATGTTTGTTGTACTTATTATGGTGCATCTGGTACCTTATTAGCCGTAAAAAATGTTAATGATCTACTTATTATAAAAGTTTAAACAATTGTTATATGCTAATAGTTAAGTTCCATAATACTCTTTCAGATGTCATATTTGTTTCTTTGTATACTCTTTCAGCATGTGAACTTCTATATATAAGATCTTTCTCTGCATGTGGCAAACATGGCACAAACAGCACGTTCTGCCCTTTTCATTTAACATAATAAAACAAGTATTTTGAATTCTGAACGTAAAGAAGGCATATTCAATTAGACATCAACGACCAAATGAAATACAATAAATTAAAGAAATAATACTTATTTAGAAATAAACTTGTATAAAAGGTGCAAAAATAAAATGCACCATGTTGTTGTGTTCACATGGTACGTCATGCGTCATTCGTCGTACATCAGTACGTCATTTGTCATGCGTCATGGGTAATGAGTAATGCGGCATGCGTCATGCCGCATGCGGCATGTGTCATGCGTCATTGGTTATGCGTATGGTTTCATGCGTCATTCATCGTACGTAACGAGTAATGCATCATTGGTTATGCGTATGGTTTCATGCGTCATTCATTGTACGTAACGAGTAATGCGTCATGGGTAGTCATGCGTCTTGGTACATGCATCATTATGCGTATGTCATACGTCATGCGTAATGAGTAATATGTCATGCAGCATGTGTCATGGGTTGTCATGCGTCATGCGTCATGCATCATGGGTCATCATGTGTCATGGGTCGTCAAGGGTCGTCATGCGTCATGCGTCATGCGTCATGTGTCATGAGTTATGTGTATGGTTTCATGCGTCATTCATCGTAAGTAACGAGTAATGCGGCATGCGGCATGACCCATGCGTAATGCAGCTTGCGTCATGCGCCAAGCATCATACGTCATGTGTCGTGCGTCATGCGTCATGCATTATGCGTAATGTGTAATACATCTTGCATCATCCGCATGCGTAATGTGTAATACGTCTTGCATCATGCGGCATTACACATGCGTAATGCGACATACGACATGCGTCATGCGTAATGCGACATGCGTCATGCGTAATGCGACATGCGGCATACGTCATGTGTCATGTGTCTTGCGTCATGCGTCATTCATCGCACGTGCAATCCAACATATTATGCATGACGCATGACAACTCATGACACATGCCGCATGCCACATGACAACCCATGATGCATGCTGCATGATTTGTTTCCATTCAGATTTAAGAGGAAACAATTTCTGGTTCGATTGAGCTTTTCTATGACAATCAACAAAGCACAGGGGCAAACGGTACCAAATGTTGGGGTCTTCTTGCCCGAGCCAGTATTTTCACATGGTCAACTCTATGTGGCATTGTCAAGAGGAGTTTCACGCCGAACAATGAAGATGTTGGTAAAACTTTGTGAAAATAAGAACGCATCAGAATGAGCTTTCACTAAGAATGTTGTGTACCAAGAAGTCCTAAGAAAACAATGAGGTAATTATTAAGCAAAAAATTTCAATTTTGAAATTGTAATATTTTAATATTCTTGCAATAACTATCAATTATTAATACTAATTTTTTCAACACACATGTTGTTCATTTGTTAAGAAATTTCATCTGTGGTCGCAAAAAAAGGATGAAGATATGAGCATTAAGTGATAGTCATTTCATCTTTTTTTTCATTAGACTTTTTAGTAGAACATTATTGAATGTGAAACTATGTCGTGCTCAATATTTTGTAATTTATTTTTGGCTGTTGAATCGTGTAGACATTTATTATGAAAGACATTATATTATTTACCCCACCGCATCGCATTGACATCTTACTAGTTCTATTAAAAAGCCGAGCTGTCTTTTAAAATTTCTTCACGGCTTTAGTGCAAGTGCCAATCCAAATGTAGGTGACATGTCAGGTTTCTTCGTATCAAACTCACCAGAGATGGTGAGAAAAGAATTAGGCTTGATCTCATGCTGGAGCAAAGCTGCCATTTTACCTGAGTTGTTCAGCCGGGTCTTAACTGTTGTTTGCGGGTCAAGTGAATATAATCCACCGACAGTGAAACTATTTTCTTTTGTACATAACTTGTGAACAAACTCGGCTACAGCTGAGGTTTTTTGCTTATCATCAAAATGATGCACATATGCAGCTTTAATTGCGTCTCCTTTGTCAGCCCTGGTAAAGAGTGAAAAAAGAAAATATATTAGAATACAATCTATTAAATATGAAATATGTTAAGGAAAGAGTCCTTGGATTATTAAAAAAAATATCTTTTTACATTAATCATACAGAAATAAAAACTGTTTCTTTATGAAAGAAGTCCTACAATAGTTGCATGTTTAACACTTTAGATGTGGATGAACGGGAAATAAGGATGACTATATAACTAGGCTCTTTTCATATAGCTTCTTTCCTGCTTGTTTCAGACCATGGTGGTAGGTAATTTCTACTGAGGTCAGATTTTTTCTTGGCTACTGCAGAGAGAAAATCAACCAGTAAATGCTAAATTCCTAAAAACTAGGGACACTGCTGACAAATTATCAAAAGAGGGACTTCTCTATAGATGCACAGTATTCAAAGATAAGAGAAAATTAGCCTACAAGATTACAGATGCATTGTATTCCAGTCCCGAAGTCCCAATTCCAACATTATATTTTGTGAAGTCCCCTGCATAGATGTTGTAGCCAGCCTCAGCTCCAAATACAATGCCATTCACACCTAGTGCACCAGACAGCTCGACAACTGGAGATGACTGGTTGAGACCCACTGAAGTGGCAACACTTGCATGGTGGTGAGAATATTGCACCTCCAACTACATCAAGGATTGGAAAATTAGAAATGGACGAATTAGTCAGCTGAAACTAAAAATCAGGTATTTTTTAACCTATTTAACATTTGCAATAATCCTGAAATTTTGGTTGAAGAAGCTGTGAAAGATGGAACTATATCAATTACTTTTAGAAGGCAATTGTCATCAGTGCAAAGAGAGCAACTGACTCAGCTTTGGGGGTTGGTAAGCCATGTTCTGCCTTTAAATAGGGAGAGAGATTAGGCTAGTTGGATAGGCAACACATCTGGTATTATGAGAACAAAAGATATATACAGGTGGATAAGTTTTAGAGGAGTAAGGAATGAGACTTTTCTGCAATTATGGGAAATGAAAATCCCCTTGAAGATTAAGATTTCTTTATGGCTCTTAGTGAAGAAAAAAGTATTGGTCAAAGTCAACTTAGCAAAAAGAGGATGTCTGAGTGATTTGTCTTGTGTATATTGTGGGGATGTGGAGAGTGTTTCACATCTATTATTTTTTTGTG
>CAXKVX010000004.1:0-167160 GCA_964058865.1 Eleocharis quinqueflora | reverse complement strand
GCTGTCGTTTCAGTGACTTCAATTCCCAGAAAATAGTTGAGAAAACCCAAATTCTTGATTGAAAATTCATGATCCAAAGCCTGCATTAGTTCCTGAATAGAGGATGAGCTATTACCAGTAATCAAAATATCATCCACATATATGAGAACATAAATGAGAACTGAAGAAGTCTGAAAAATGAATAAGGAATTGTCAGCTTTTGATGAAACAAAGTTGTGAGCTTGGAGAAAAGCTTTTAACTTAGAAAACCAAGATCTAGGGGCTTGTTTCAAACCATAGATAGCTTTATTGAGCTTGCAAACATATTGAGGACAACTTTGATCAACAAACCCTGGAGGTTGCTCCATAAAAACTGTCTCAGCTAGGTCACCATGCAAAAATGCATTATTAACATCCAATTGATGTATTTTCCAATGTTGAGAAAGAGCAATGGTAAGAACAATACGTATGGAAGCTAGTTTCACCACTGGACTGAAAGTCTCATAGTAATCAACACCCTCTTGTTGGTTGTAACCCTTGGCAACCAACCTAGCCTTATGTCTTTCAACTGAACCATCAGCTTTGAGTTTCAATTTGAAGACCCATTTTGCCCCTATAACATTTGCTTTGTCAGGAAGAGGTACCAAATCCCATGTTTTGTTTTGAGCCAAAGCTGTGAGTTCATGAGCCATAGCATTTCTCCACTCCTCATGCTTGACAGCTTGAGTAAAAGTGGTGGGTTCAGCAGGAAGAGAAACAGCTGAATACACCTGATGATCAGGAAAAATCCTTGGTTTCAAGAAGTTTGTTTTGGTCCTGGTGAGCATTGAATGAGTTGTATTGGATGTTAGAGGATTGTCAGAAGAAGCTGGAGGAGGTGGATCAACTGAGGGAAGATGATTAGATGAAGAATCTTGCTCATGTGATAATGTAGAAGATTCTAGAATGGAGCTTGTAGGTAATGGTATAATGGTAAGTGAACTAGAAGTAGAAGAAGGTGAGGAACCAGAATCAGTGGAGGGTAAATAGGTAAAAGGGTAATCTGATTCATCAAAGGTTACATGCCTAGAAATGTATACCTTGTTGGTAGATTCATGAAGACAATAATACCCTTTATAAATTGTGGAGTAACCCATAAATATACACTTGTCAGACCTTGGTTGAAGCTTATGATTATTATATGGCCTTAACAAAGGATAGCAAGAGCACCCAAGAACATGGAGCAGTGAGTAATCAGGTTTATATTTGAATAATTTCTCAAAAGGGGAAAGAAGACCAGTTGGAGCAGAAGGCAATCGATTGATAACATAAACAACACTCTCAAAGATCATATCTCAGTACTTGAGAGGAATTGAAGAATGAAAAAGATTTGCCAAACCCAATTCGACAGTATGTCTATGTTTCCTCTCTGCCAAACCATTTTGCTCGGGTGTATATGGGCAAGAAAGTTGAAAAGTTATCTCAGGATACTGTCTAATAAGAGGCTTAAACTCAGTTCCCCCATCTGTTTGAATGATTTTAATCTTTGCTGATAATAAATTCTCAACTCGAAGTTTGAACTGTATAAAAATGGAAGATACATCTGATTTGGCAGCACAAGGGTATATCCAACTAAACCGAGAAAATTCATCAGTGAATTGTACATAATATCTATTGCCTTTGTCAGATAACACTGGAGATGGTCCCCATAAATCACAATGTACAACTTGCAAGGGTTCAAAAGCTTTATTTGCAGAAGACACAAAAGGCAGTTTATGTGCTTTGGCTTTATTACAGCTAGAGCAAAAAGAAAATTCAGAAGTACAACTCTTTATTGGAATTAAATTTTCTTTTCCAAGTTTTTGCACAATTGAATTAGACCAATGAGCAAGCCTATGATGCCACAGATCAGCTGAATCTTTTGAAACATGCAAGGCCTCATGCTTCTGAATCACTGGTTGGATCTTGTAAAGGCCATTATGCAAAATTCCTTGGAGTAGAGTTTGATTGGTTGCCTGATCCTTTACAAAGCAGGAATTGAGTGAGAATTGTACCATAACATTATTATCTAATATTAACTGAGACACACTTAAGAGATTTTTAGTAATTGAGGGTACATGTAGTACATTTCTCAATACCAAAGATTTAGAATTAGTTAATAAAATAGCTGATCCCTTATGTGCAATTTTCAAACCTGATCCATTGCCTATGTGAACTGCTTCAGGACCCAGATATGGCAGAGAAGTAGAGAGAGCATTGAGATCAGAAGTTACATGTGTACTGGCACCGGAATCTATGTACCAGGCATCAACATCAGAGACTGGTTGCTCAGGTTCAGCAATGAGAGCCTGATGCACTACCGGAGATCCAGTATAACGAATGTCAAAACGTTTGTAGCAATTAAGAGCTCCATGACCCCATTTGGTACAGATTTGACATTGTATCTGATCTTCAGAGGTGTTTAGACCATTAGAGTTAAATTGATTGCTCTGACGGCCTCTACTACGACCTCTAGTTCCTCCACGACCTCTATTATTGTACCCACGACCATGATTGGTATAACCACGACCTAGATTGTGCTTTGAAGCATTGGTATAATAGACTGTCGGTTCTTGATTTGAGATGTGAGATCCATTAGCTTGAACTGAAAGATGAACAACAAAAGAAGATGATGATCTCAAATTGGTAAGAAGACGAGCTTCATGAGCAAGAAGTAAGGTCGAGAATTCATTCATAGTTGGAGGATTGGATCTTGTAGACAAGGCAGTGACAAAGCTCTCAAAATCTGATCCAAGACCTTGTAATGTGTACAAGACTAGTTCTTGATTAGAGATGTCAGTCCCAATACTCCTAAGCCGATCTGCCAAAGATTGCATCTTCTCTAGAAATTGAGAGCAGGTAGATCCCCCTTTCTTTGTGGTTTGTAATTGAAGCTTAAGATCAAGAATCTTAGCCATAGATTGAGATGAATGCAGTTGATTGATTGTCGTCCACACTTCAGCAGCAGTATCACATCTCACTACTTGAGTAAGTAAAGATGGAGAAATCGAGCTCAAGAGCCAGGCAAGAATCAGCTGATCTTGCTTGTGCCAAAGCTCATACTCAGGATTAGCGCTTAAAACACCATTCGTGCCTGTCGTAAAACGATTCGGAGCTGGAATCGTGCCATCAATGAATCCAACGAGACCATGCCCTCGTAAAACAGGTAGTATAGAATGTCGCCATACCAGAAAATTTTCAGAATTCAGACTCGTTTGAATCGAATGAGAGAATTGAATTGGAGTAGTTGATCGAACAGTGACTGGTAAGAGATTGTTTTCTGGATTAGCCATGAAAAAGGATCAAAACGAAAAGCTTGCGCTTGTTAGAAGGCTCTGATACCATAAAC
Source organism: Eleocharis quinqueflora (assembly GCA_964058865.1). NCBI lineage: Eukaryota > Viridiplantae > Streptophyta > Magnoliopsida > Poales > Cyperaceae > Eleocharis > Eleocharis quinqueflora. Next base: position 163,814 of record CAXKVX010000004.1, on the reverse strand, counting down.
GAAATCTTAGAGAAGAAGAGATAAGCTGAATTTCATTCAATAATCATCTTAATTCATTACACAATAGCATTACAGAAGAGGTATTTATACTCAAAGATTTCTGTTACAACTTTTACAATTAGGTCCCTATAATACTATCTAATACCAACTGAAGCCTCAACTAACTTGCCTTCAGTTAGTTAATCAAACCTAATCATCCTCTCCAATTGAGTCATCACTGGAGATGTCCTTTCCCTTCTGAATCACTTGATTGTCTTGTTTATCACTTCGTCATACTTGTCACTGCTCCTTACATTTCGGAGTTGCCAGCATTTTGTACATCCACCAACACTTGGTATCAGTATCGGATCCTTGCCAATCCTTAAACTAGTAGCTAGGGGCGGATCCAAAGGGTATTTAAGTTCGGACACAACTAAGCCATGACACTGAGGTTGAGATCTAGTCCGGGCACAAATTCACTAAAAAATCATTAAAAACTCATTTTTCACTATAAAAATAACTAAAAAATACACTAAATTTTGCGTTTTTTGAAAATCAAACCCGGGCAGCCCATGAATGGCTCCGCCACTGCTAGCAGCAGATCTTTCATCTTTGATCCTCTACCAGCCCTTAGCACCAACATCGAATCCTTGCAAGTATTTTGGTACCAGTATCAGATCCTTCATCTTCAAGTTGATATTCTCCTGAATCTAGAGGCAATCGTTGTTGCCATTGCTCAGCAGCAGTCGTGCACAATCTCGAGCAAAACTCATCCCAAGATTGCACGACTCATATCTCGGTCGTATAATCACCCAGATTGCCTTCGTCTTGGCTCAACCAGCCTTCTCACACGTCCACAAGCAAACCATAGAACACACTCACCCCTTCCTAAATCACAAGAGTACGAGCTGATCAGACAAGCAACCTTCACCACACCCTTGTTCAGATCATTGGTCAGATCCTCTTTGCTTAGATCACCTTGAAATAGGTCCCTTACTACACCCTGATCCACAACCATCTCTGGCGAACTCAAACCCATCGGATCAAAATCCTACCCATCGGATCTGCATTCTGATCAAGTTTTATCTCCCCTTTTAGTGTTGCTCTGACCGATAAAATCAGAAACAATGCCATATCACTCATGGATCACGCTGTCACAGCAACGATTACGCCATCACAACAACGCTCCAATCTACACCAGTTCGCCGTTAGATTCTATCCGATCACGCCATTACAACAAAGGATTGACTATCAGTGAGCCGAAATAGCACCAAATCATTATGTTACCTCTGTAGATCAGAGAAAAAAGAAATAGAAGAGAGGGAGAAGAGAAAAGGAAATAGGAGGAGAGAGGAGGGAGGGAGGAAAGGAGGAGGAGGTGAAGGTAGGCAAGGGTGAGTAATTGTCCATTTCAAAGTTCTATTTCATATTAAATCATTGACCATGCATTCCAAACTCAGGTTCACCAAAAGCAAGGTTGAGTCGTTCATGGAAATCCGATGAAGATGGAGATACAATCGTTGCTAGAAAAGTTGCAAGATATAAATGATGCTATGAGCCACTTTCTTATCACCTCGTGTTAAAAGTCAAAAGTGCATTGTTGTTCTAAGTTTAAACGGGAGGCGCCAGACAATAGACCAAAAGGCCACGAAACTAATCTATTTTGAATTGGATTACGCCGAGCTCTCCTACAATGTCAACAACAACAACTACTACAGCAACAACGAGAGTGTATAATAAACATTAGGCTCATACTAACCATTATGCAATTCAGGCCCAAATTTCCTCAGAAATGGAAAAGCCAGATGTACAGCTTTGTTTGAATGTTCAAAAGTTTCAGTTGAAGAAGTCTCAATGAACTTTTTCAAGCAATTTGTGATTACACCCTGACAAAATATTCAGACAAAGGGCTTCCAACCATTCCAAAATCTATTTTTCAACCTCAGCTCTCTGATCATGATGTCTGCATATTCATTGATGGGTATAACAGTTTCAGTTATCCACAATACAAACTAGACTTTGTTCAAGTGAGCATACAAAATCTCGTCCCCATAACCTCTCTCAACAAAGACAACAGCATTTCTTCAAGCACTCATAGAAATTAAATTAATGCTTTAAGTAATTTGCAGATTATAATACTCAGATTGCTAGGTCATTGTACAGGCTTTTAATACTCAACTTCTGCAGGATGTTAGCTCAGATATGGAAAGACAGCTGCTTACAAAGGCTCTTCAACTTGCACAACATATATCACACATGGAGGTCAAGCGTATTCCCAGAGATGATTTGAAGGAAGCTCACAGCTTGGCAAATGCTGTTAGAAGATCAAAGAAGAGCCGGATCATCCCGATTCTCAGTTTGTTGGATGCAAGCTTTGTCTAAGAGAGGACTGTTGGATTTTACAATCGTACATGTCATATGAAACGCCATATGAAACAACAAGTTTATGAACTTACGTGTTATACAATTATATATTAATTATATGTCATTAATATCCATAATCAAGTGATCAATAAAGTATATTTATATGTGGATATAAAGTGTTGTAGGAAATGATCTTTAATGTGCAGAAATTATAGTTGGTAATTAATAATTTATTGATGAACTGAATTGCATAATTAACATGCACATTTTCAAAAAGGCACCTGATTTTCAAAGACAAATCATCCTCTCTCTCTCAACAGAAAATTTACAGAAAAAATACTCTAAGTAATTAGAGAAAAGATCAAGGAAGAAGAGATATCGTTGAAAAGCCTCTCCATCGGGTTTTACAAGGAGTTGTCGCGTAAGAGAAAAAGAGAACCGGCGACCGTGGCTTGCTCTTTTGGAAGACCTCGCTGCCACACCGAGAAGTGGAGAAGAGAACACAAAAGGAGCACAAAGATAAGGGTCGCACCGCTGTTCGGATAAAGAAAAGCGTCAATTCCGAAAGAAGAAAGGCATGAAACAAGGTTAGGCTTCCGCTAAAGTTTTCGGTTCTCTCTAGTGATCATAGGATTAATACTAGAAGTATTATCAAGGGCTTTTGGGAAACTTTGGTGCTGTTTTAATATTCTCACTTTTGATGTTTATATGAGGATGAATTATCTGGTAACAACTTTAGTTAGCAAATACTTAAGGGTTAGATGCAATGTGCAAATGAGTGTAAGGGTTTATGCTATTTTAAGATTGTATGTCTTGTATGAACATCTTTAGTTTAATGCAAGCCTACGGACAAACATTATAAAAAAAAAAAAAGAATTTCCTCAGATATGCAGAAAAGTGGAGACAAGTCAGACTCTTCAATTCTGACACAAAATATGGAAAATAAGTCTTGTAACTTCATTATTTTTCAAATTTGAATGGAGCATGTGTTGTGTAAGCTTACGGACATAAATAAAGAAAACTTATTTCTACGTGAGATTCTTCGATAGGACTTTCAACATGTAATATCTATATAGGAAGAATAATATTTTAGTTATTAGACAAGGTCGATTCTTTAAGCTCTTCGAGATGGCTTTTTCTTTTTTTCCGTTAATTGATTCTTTGTCACATGTTTTATTCTAGATAATTACTAATTTGTAAAAAAAAAATATGTTAAGGTAATTGATAAAAGAGAAGAGATCCAATGGCTATGATGATTGGTATCAATCCAATTAATTTATTTATTTATGCTTGATCTGATGAGAAAAATACAAGGACCCCCACCTCCCAGTTACACTACTTGTATTTTGTAAGTTGTTATAGTACTCCCCTTTCCATTCATTAAAAGAAAATTTCATACCCAATTTTTTGAAAGCTTTAAATGCAATCATATTTTTATTGAAAAAGAAAATTTCATACATTTGATTTCGGTTTCACAAAACACGATTAGGACGTCCTAGCATCAATGATCACTGGCACTAGATATCTCCTCTTCCTAAAATACTTGCAACCGATGTGGGAAAAAAATGAGTTGACAAAACAAAAAGAAAGATTATATACTAAATACTCAAATTGCGTAATGAAATAAATTCTTTTATAACAAATCAAATCACGAAAAGAAGTGCAAGCTAGAAATATTGCTAGTTTGGGAGCAAAATAACAAAATACGTACATAAGTTTCAGCATTTAAATAATTCAGGTGACAATTGTGTTTATACATAGTAACATAGCATTGATTGACTAACATCATAATTTTCACTTGTTATGGAAAAACGTAATATAAGAGTAAATCAGTCTTGTTTGTGTTTATTTCTCCTATGATATAGACTTTCTATATACTTAGAGCTTGAAAGTCGGGCGGGTCGGGACTGTTGAAAATAGTCAGGTTTTGGATCGGGTCGGGTTAGGTGAAATTGGGTCGAGTCGCGTCGGTATTGTTCGGGTAACGGTTCGGGTTGGACGAGATAGGGTCTGGTTACGGGTCGGGATGCATCGACAATTTTCAGGTCTTGGGTCGGGTCAGGCGAGATCTGGGCGGGTTCGGGTCGAGTTCCACCGACAACTTTTGAGTATTATTTTGAGTTTTTAGTTCAATCGGACAAGATCGGACCGCGCTATTGAATTTTGTTATTAAATCTTGATTTTCTCTAACGTTAATTTGTTAGTAAAATTATATTATAATGTAGGCAAGATAGTATTAGACCGATTTACAAGTTGTATCAGGTCAAGCCGGGTCAGGTCGGGTCGGGTTTGGATCGTATTTTGTCGCTCCATCTCGGATTACGGGTCATCTGGGGTCGGGTCGGGGCGGGTCCTCATGTGTTGCGTCATCTTGAGTTACGGGTCGTCTCAGGTTTGATTAGATCGGGCTAGGGTCGCTCACATCTTTTCGTCTCGAATTACATATCATATCGAATTAGATCGGGTTCGATTAAATTTGATTTTATCAAAATATCGAACCGACATATTCAGATCAGAACAGATCGAACGAATTTCTCGATTCTGAGTTCTGACACCTCTATATGTTCGCACAGTAGCACTTTGTATGTTTAAGGTCGGAGTTTCGTATTGAAAGTTAAAACTATGGTAAAATAATAAAGATTGTTGCGTACAGCCGTACACAACCAGAAATTGAGAACACGGAAGTGTCTTGATTAAGCCTCAAGACCTAGTTGACATTATTCTCCGACAGTCGAGCATTTATTTAACAAAAAGAACGTCGCTTTAAAACGCACCTTTTCTTTTTCTCACGACTAATTTCATTGCTCCATTCTCCGTTACGGTGTCAAACATGCTAAACGATTCCGAACTAACTGAATTTCGTTTAATGTTTCACTGAATTTACGTAATTTTTTTCGTTAAACGTTTCGTTTACTCAACAGAAGGAAAAATATTTTCATCAATTATTTCGTTTAGATAAACGTTGTAACGTTATAATATTCGAACGTTTGATTCTAATATCACCCAATTTTGTTGTTGACAAATCTGAAGTAAAAAATTGTCAGAAAAATCTCAAAATGACAAGTATTAAATCTCAAAATGACAAGTTAATACTGGCAAACATAAATACAGCTTATAACATATAAATTTGTAACTCACAAAAACTCAATTGTGCAAGATTAGTATTGATTTATTTTGCAACTTATCAAACAAAAGATGAATTTAATCCAATAATAAACTTTGCCCCAGCAACAAATACATACATCACAAATAAAGCAACTCAAGTTGTAAAGTCTTCACAACGAAACGTATCTTTAGCATAGAAACTTTGTCTCGATAAGGCTTCAAGCGTGAGCTATTTACTATGGGTGCGTTTGGATCATGTTATGGTTAGTGCAAAAATAGTGCTATTTAGATTAGTAATTTAAATAGTGGTTATTTTTTGTATCTAGGTTAGTGCAAAAATAGTGCTAATTTTGTGCTATCTAGGTTAGTGAAAATATTGTTTGGATTGCACATTTGGAGTAGTGATAATGAGAATTAGTAAAATAATAATAATAAAAAAAGAATGATAATTACAATAATAATAAAATAATAAGATAATAAAATAATGATAATTACAATAATAATAATGACAATTATAATAATACTAATAAAATAATAATGACAATTATAATAATACTAATAAAATAATAATGACAATTATAATAATACTAATAAAATAATAATGACAATTATAATAATACTAATAAAATAATGATAATTACAATAATTACAATAATAATAATAATAATAATGACAATTATAATAATACTAATAAAATAATAATGACAATAATAATAATAAAATAATGACAATTAAAATAATAAAATAATAATGACAATTATAATAATAATAAAATAATGATAATTACAATGATAATAATAATGACAATTATAATAATAGTAATAAAATAATAATGACAATAATAATAATAATAATAATAATAATAATAATAATAAAAATAAAATAATGACAATTAAAATAATAATAATAATGACAATTATAATAATACTAATAAAATAATAATGACAATAATAATAATAATAATAAAATAATGACAATTAAAATAATAATAATAATAAAATAATGATAATTACAATGATAATAATAATGACAATTATAATAATAGTAATAAAATAATAATGCCAACAATAATAATAATAAAATAATGATAATTAAAATAATTATAATAATAATAAAATAGTAATAATGACAATTATAATAATTATAAAATAACAATAATAATAATAAAAATAATAATAATGACAATTATAATAATACTAATAAAATAATAATAATATAATGACAATTAAAATAATAATAATAATATTATTATTATTAAATAATAATAATAATTTTATTATTATTAAATAATAATAATAATTTTATTATTATTAAATAATAATAATATCAAGATGATGATTACAATGTAATAAAATAATAATTTTGCTAACCATGACATGTGCTAATTTGCTAATCCTACCATTTTGTTGGATTAGCAAAATAGCACTAACCAACACTATTCATAACTTACTAAATCATGTTTGGATCACATTTTTGTGTGGATAGCAACACTTATCCGTGGTTAGTGTTATTTTTGGTGATCCAAACACACCAATGTGTTGTAATAATTACCATGAAGATAAATGTCACTTCAAAATAATTAGATCGTGTTTTACATCGTGAAAAAAGCATGGTTAGTTTATGATTCATTACATGCATTTGTCCTCTCAACACATGATTCATCTATGAAAGTCATGGATCTAATTTTGTACAATATTATTTGATGATTCGTTACTTGCATTTGTCTTCTCGTCATAGTCTAATGCGAAGTTTGCATTATAAGATATTACTCTCATTACTGTTCGTCTACATTGTTTACGAAATAGTGTTCTTTTATGGTTGTTCTTTGGTTATGGTGTTCCCTCTTTTGACTTTTCTATTTTGTTCGCACTGCTGGCTTCTACTTCTTGACGCGTGGCTCCCGCTTCTCAGCATGGCTTTTTCTTCTCGACGCGTGCCATGTTTCCTCGCTCCCTTCACTTTGAGCGAATAGAATAAAAAGAGATAGATCACAAACTAGAAAAATGAAGAGTTAACCTAATCCCCTTTCTCACGGTGGCTCTTCTTCTCCCTTATTCTCTCTTTCCTTTAGAAAACCATAGCAGAAACCCCCGCCGGAGATATGATAATTGTTCAAATCAATAAATGAAACATACATTATTATCTCCATGCTGGCAATCGGCAGTTCGACGAGAGCAGGTCAGCTGTCAAACAATTTAAAAAAAAGGTTTCTTACTAAATCACGACTAGCATCTTCTAGGCGATTTCGTGTAACCTTGCTTCAGACTACAGCATGTGTGCTCCATTACCCTCACCTTTGTGTTCTTAATTCTTCGGTGGTTTTCTTTGTTACCTTTGTTAGCCGAGCGTGGTCTTATATATATTAAGGTGAGCGACAATGTCTCTTTTCTAAACTTTTTACTTGCTTTAGCAGCCAGAGTGAATGAATTATGAAACAAAGTATTGTGGGTTGGTTTGTTATTTATATTTTGAGAAACTAAGAAGCATGGATTTATCTCAAAAATGAGAATTGAGTAAGTGATGTTTGCATGCACCACTGTAAAATCAGGTGAAGTCGTTACTCTTATTTGCATTTTAATGTCTTTACGAATTATATTGCTCATCATGTTGTCTTCAACACTTCTAATCAGCTTTTGTAATTTCGATTTTGTTAATTGGTGATGATTACAGTGTCATCAGTTGCTTGCACATGAGGTGTCGATTAATTTGCAAGCTACCTATTTTCTCATAACTGCTGCTTGTACACTGTTGAATTCCAAAAGAGAGGCTTCCGCATGTGCAGATCATTGTTTGGTTCATCTAATAAGTGGCGCATGCCAGATGCAATTGACATTGATAGGTTCATTTTTGCGAAACTGCCAGATCCATCTAATGTTCCTAATCAATATTGTGTTGTTCCACAGTTCATGATGCATGGACCATGTGGAACGTTCGCACCAAATTCACCATGCATGGAAGGCGACATGTGTCGTTTAAGCTTCACTCGTCTCAAGTATGTTGCGCCGATGTCATTAACGGTCGAAAACTGTCACTAGTCTAAAGGTAACAACCGTATGCCTCTTTCGACGAGTTCATCCATTTGGCTCTAAGTGATTGATTATTGTAAAAACTAAAAAGCAGTATTTAATTTCGGCTTTGACGGTCCTAATTAATTAGTCACTTATTCGAATTATTTCTTTGTTGTTCTATTTTTATATCTGATTGTCTTTGTTCATCATTTACGACCATCTTTTCTGTTTACGAAAACATATTTTTAAGCTACCATTTTGTACTACCAGTGACACTCTGCAGCAATCGATATACTAATCCATCGTAATTTATAAATGATAGGTTATTTCATAGTGTGAAGTACTACAACCCATGGTTAATCTATTCATAATAAATCAACGAGGCATGGGAGAAATTGGAAATATTTAGTCTATATCTATTAAATTCTTTTTTATATATTAACTATTTTTCAATTATCGTAGCTAACATTTATTTGTCAATATATTTGTGAAGGAATTGAAAATCGCATGGCATGCATGAGCGTACACGAACAACCTTTGCTACACGCAAGGGTAGTTATCGCTGTATTGCAAGGTCATGCTCTTTCCCTTGGGGAGGTACTCCGGAGAACCAATTCAGAAGGACATCAGCTTCAGAAGTGGCACTCTTAGAAGCAAATTGATGCATCATTAGTGTCCTTGGTTCAACAGTAATTGCTTTCAAAGTAATATTGCCATCATCGCCCTCCGCTAATTAAAATCAAACATGTAGCTTTACAGAGCTTTCCACAAAACGTCATTGCCAAATTCGCGAGTGTGTTTGCAACTTACACCCTTCAAGTCCTTTGTTTTTTTATATATTTCTTAGAGTACTTATATGCTACAACACCTACATTATGCATTAGGTTCCTAAATTATCAGTCGTGAAGACGTTCGTTAACTTTTATGTAATATGTATTGGGTTCATAAATTATCAATTGCGAAAACATTTGTTAACTTTTATGTAGTTTGTTGTTATGTTATTAGCTGACTTTATGTATATTTTTCATTACTTCTGTTAAATAGTGTTATGTCTCTTTTAAGAGATTGACTGATAATTTAGATCTAAAGGAGTGTGGTATATGTCTCGGGTCTCAAATTTAGATCTAAAGTCATCCATGAATATTTTCACTGGAAGATTTCGATCCTGCGACTTTTCTTTGAAACTAGTAATCGTATCCGTGCACAAAAACGGGAGAAAAATATGTAGTTGAAAACAAAATTTACTAAATTATATTTTCATAAAACGGTGCGGGGAGCGGGTAGGGAGGTGCGTGGAGCGTGAAGCCAGAAGCGGGAAGCGTGGTGCGGAGAGCGGACAACGTGGTGCGTGGAGAAAAGTAATTTGGATGGATGTGCATTTATTTCTCCTCCGTATTAAAAAAAATATGATTCAAAACTTTTTCATAGTCTCTGATGACGCAACTTAAATTGAGAGATATATTTTTGTCCATAGAGAAAAATAATATCAAAGACCAAATGAACGCATCCATTGCTTAGATGATTTATTAGATAGTATAAATAACATTATTCTTAACTATTAGATCAAACACCGGATCTTTTTGGTCGAGATTAGTATCCCATTTTATTAATACAAGCAGAAATGCTACAAACTTCTACTTTTATTAACGAATGCAAGTGGGAATTGAAACTCTAAAAGAGTTTCTCTAACCAAATTAGCAAAACTGTGAAGAGAAAGAATCACTTGAAAAAAGATATTTTGACAATTTTGATAATACAAGTTAAAATAAATTAAAAAAGGAAAAAATTATAGGAAAATCTGTAAACTTTAGAAATTGAGTGTGTTCCAAAATTCATGCAATGTAAATAAACTATTCGATATTTCATAAAAGATCGTTAAATATGTATTGTTCAACTTTCAATGATTCTTCGATTTGATACCAATACATAAGATTTAAACAATCAGAATCTTTAAAATTCAGAGAATATTGCTCATAAACTTTACTTTAATCTTTCAAACTTATGTGGAATTCATTGTCAGTGTCAAAATAATTATTGTCAATTAATCCTCCTCAATTGTAACTATAACATTTTGGTAAAAACCATTTAACATAAAATTAGAGCGTTGCTGGTATCACGAATTTGAAACGAAAACTTCCAGCATTTTGTTTGTTGTCCTAAAATACTGTTTTTAGGACATAATCACTTGGTTTATTATGGGAAAAAAAGGAAACAGCGTACGGACACACTACAAAGTCCAGACAAGGCCAATAGCTTATCTTTTCTCGTGCTCTCTGTGGGAGCCACCTTGGCAGCCAATGAACGATCTCCATTTACAACACAGATTCTTTTGCACATTTTCTCGTCACAGAAGATCATCACTTCCTCACTCCAGACACTCACCTCCATCTCTCTCTGTCTCTGGTTCTTTCTTGCAAACCCTTTTTTTCTCCTCTTTTTCGCCTCTCTTTTTCAATCTCTCTTTGGAATTCTACCCGGCGTCAACCCCTGGGCCTCGTCTCCTACCATTCTCTCTCTAGGGTTTAGTCTCTCCAGCTCTGCCTCTTCTACTGATAGATCGCGCTGAGCAAATGCCCATTGGATCGAGGATTCAATTTCTTCAACAATCTCTAGGTACGTACCATTGCACAGAGTTAGTTTACTTTGCGAGGGAAGGAGTGAGCGGATCTTTTTCTAGCTAGGGGTAGGTTGAATAATTTTCCTTCTGTTTATTGTCTCGTTTCAAATTAGTCCAATTTGGTTGTTATCGCTCCTATCAAAGTTTAATTAGTATTTTTGCTTGGTGGATTTTACGTTCGACCAACCAAAGATTCTTATTCGTAGTCAATTCAGATCTGTGGATTTGAATATGATGGATCTAGTCAGGGAGTGTTCGTTTTTAATATGTATTACAGCATGTTGTAGTATTTTCTTTCTGTTCTTAAGAACGAAAATAGTTATAATCCTATGATGATTTCTCAGTAAGTAAAGTTTTTGAAGTTTCAATCCATAATAATCTGAAAAAGAACAAGTATAATGAAATACTGGTTTGTTCGAGCTATACAAACAACAACAACAACAACAACAACAACAAAGCCTTTAGTCCCAAACAAGTTGGGGTAAGTTAGAGATGAAACTCAAACCAGAGATTTGATTGGTTTTCATTTTCATGGCCGAATTTTCACGTTGACTCACCAGGTATCACAACCCTCCTCCTTTTTCCTTTGTTTGGGACAGGCTATGTAAAAGTACTACATATGCGAAGTTAAACAAATAAATAAATAAATAAATAAATAAGTAGATGCAGTGTGAAAAGGTTGTCAAAGACTGTTATAGGAAGTCAATTCAATCGAAAAGGACATCCAGGTTTTACTGGAATGATCTATTAATGTTAGTAGAAGTCACTTGGATTTCTTGCTATTTCAATACATTAAGATTACTCTTTTTAGGTAACATTTGATACTAATTTTGATAGAAACCATGAAAAGAATAATGCAGTTGACCTTGCTTTATTCATGGAAAATTGGAAATGGCTTTAATTAGTGCCTGACCTTTTTGATTTAGGTGAGGACATGGTCAACCACTAGAGGCTTTTTCATCCTCTTTTGTACGAATGAAAATCTAATAATTGGGTTTCTCAGAATAACCGTTTAAGGACTATCAACAGTAATTTTGTGTATGAGTTCTTTGAGTTAGATTGCCATAGTTATTTTCACAATTAATTTAGCAATTATTTATGTTTTCTTGTTGATACTCAGCTATTATCATGAGGCTGTTTACTATTACATTAATTACCAGCAAACATGTTGTTGTTGAACCACAATTTGACACGTGTTAGAATAGCGTGATTTAGCTACTTAGTCATATAGGTCTCCACTGCCTACTGTCATGAAAGCGGCAACCAGATATTGATTTCTATTTGTCAGAGCTGTTCTGTGCTGTAGCTAACGACAAAATTCATTTTTATTTGGTTGTTATAGTAGAAACTATCATTTTTGTCGTTTTGTTACATTTCTGTATTGACATTTTTTAGTTTCTGTAATGGATATAAAACCTGAAGGGCCCAGAATCCACTGGAATTTCATGGAAGGTTTTCCGGCCTTTTTGCAAATTTTCATTACTTTTGCGTAGCTTAACCGATTCCTGGCACATGTGCCACTCTTCCCGGTTTTCTCAAGGAAAAAAAAAGTTAAAAGAAATAACAGCATGCACATCTTCTAAAGCTGGTATAATAATATTGAAAATGTACCTTTGCTTTGAAAAACGAGATTAATTATTTATTCCTCAGTCGGCTGGCTTTGCATGCTTTTATTTCAGGTTTGAAGGGCAGTAGTACTCCCCAACAGCTTTGTTCAACTAAGCTTCATTAACAGTTGCTTTTGCTGGATCACTTTCTCATGTAAAGACCGATATACTTTGATATCTTCTGCTAGCCCCCTGGAACTTTAGATTCACTGGTTGAGCAACCAAGTTTAATCTGTCATAAGACGAGATGCCACCATGGTGGGGCAAATCTTCTTCAAAAGACACCAAGAAAAAAACAAAGGAAAACTTTATTGATACATTGCACCGGTTCATTAGCTCCAGCGACCAAAAAAGTCCTACTGAATCGAAGGGCAACAGGAGAAAAGGCAATAACATAGTATCTGCAAAGGGGTCTCAATCTCGAGCTGAGTCACGCACAACCTCGCCATCGAAGAATGTCTTCAGATGCCAAAGTTTCTCAGATCGGCCACAACCGCTCCCGCTGCCACACCGCCCGGTTGTGACTAGAACTGCATCAGAAGTTGGTATTTCGCGGCCCTTATTGGAGAAGCGTGGAAAACCTCAGCTTCTGTTGCCCCTTCCCACTCCTACCAACTGTCTCTTAAAGAAGCCTGAGTCAAATGAACCCTGTGGAACTGATTTTCCTACTCCAGCGTCTAATTCTAGCAATTGTTCAGTGGACAGTGATGATCCCGGTGCTGGATCCCAGCTCCATAGCCCTGTGGGGACTGATGTTGAGAATGGACGTCGGCCTGTTAGAAAGAACCATGCAAGGTACGTCCCACATAATGACACGAAATAGCTTTTTTGTATCTTTTTGGGAATAAAGAAAGAAAAAAGGTCCTTCTGTTTGTTTTGGTTTAGCTTCATGTAGTAAAAGAAAAAATTCAGCCATTCTTTCAAGGTTGTTTTTGTTTGTGATAGCTCCTGGATATGGTCACTGCTAACATATCTGCAGGTCTTGTCCGTGCCATTGTATGATTGTACAGAACCCAATTGTTGTCGTAGTTGGTAGAGAACTTTGTGAAGATCAACAATGAAATGTTCAAGAAAGCTTGTCAAAACACCTCCAGTAAGAAACAGTAGGCACATAATTGAAAGGAAAAATGACATTTTTTTGTAGTTTTACTGCTGTAATAAGTTGCATCTCGTATGCTCTCTTGTAACCTCAGTAGACTTGTTTGAACCACATTATATACAAACTCTGTGACGTGAGCGTTTGCCTCATCTGCATAGTATAGTGATAGACCGTTAAATCTACTTCTATTTGTACAGCACTGTGCATAGGGACGTTCCTCTTCGCATCCCTCAGAAGTACTCGAGAGAGCCCCCAAGGCCAGCAAACACATCTCTTGCAAATCGCAACCTCTCAACATCACCTAGAAGTGGGCCCCCCATAGATAACTATCAACCTGGACCTCACAACACCCGACATGCAAACACACTTGAGAGTGCACCAAACAGCCTGATGTCAAGCCCTTCTAGAAGTCCTCGCAGAATCTGCCCTGATCAGATCCCCACCTCGGCCTTCTGGGCTGTCAAGCCTTATGCACATGATGTGACCTTCCTTGGGTCAGGTCAGTGCTCAAGTCCTGGCTCAGGACAAACATCTGGCCATAACTCAGTCGGAGGCGACATGCTTGGTCAGTTATTGTGGCAACAACCTAGCCGAGGTAGCCCTGAGTGCTCACCTCTACCAAGCCCAAGAATGACAAGTGGACCTAGTAGTAGGATACATAGTTGCAGCGTCTCTCCGCTGCATCCACGGGCAGGAGGGATGGCACCTGAGTCACCTACCAATGGTAGACTTGACGAGACCAAGAAACAGACTCATAAGCTGCCCCTTCCTCCACCGCCAATAAATATTTGTAATAGCTCACCATTTTCGCCAAATAATTCTATAGCTAATGGTCATCTAACCATACCCAAGAGTCCTGGAAGGACTGAGAACCCTCCTAGCCCTGGGTCCCGTTGGAAGAAGGGGAAGCTTCTTGGTCGAGGCACCTTCGGCCATGTATATGTTGGATTTAATAGGTATATATTTTATTTCTTTTTTTTTGCATCAATTTTTGGATCCAGATTTGAACTGTGTAGTTTCCTGCAATATGCGAGGACAAAAAGTTGTTGGTTGACCATCCTTGTATAGTTTGTAGAGGTACTGGTATGACCATCCTTGTGTTCTTTCTTTCTCGCTTCAGTATAATTTTCTCAGTTTGTGTGTGCATGTGTGTGTTTTTTCCTTTTTGTATGCATATCAGTGATAGTGGTGAGATGTGTGCAATGAAAGAAGTTACCATTTTCTCTGATGACCCCAAGTCGAAAGAAAGTCAAAAGCAACTGAGCCAGGTAAACATCAATACTCAAGTTTTAACTGTAATGTTGGTGTGTTAAAAATAGTAGTAGTATTATATAATTATGAATTGTGCTCACGATTTGTTCTGGTTGAAACTTATGGGACAGGAAATATTTCTTTTGAGCAAGTTGCGTCATCCAAATATAGTACAATACCATGGATCTGAGACGGTAATATATATTCATATTTTTGTGTGACCATTGATGACTTCAGCTTTATTCTTCCGTAGTTCAATATTTTGCATTTTGTTGTCAGGTTGAGGATAAACTGTATATATACTTGGAGTATGTTTCTGGTGGTTCTATACACAAGCTTCTACAAGAATATGGGCAGTTTGGAGAACCTGCTATTCGCAGCTATACACAACAGATCCTTTCCGGTTTAGCTTATTTGCATGCTAAAAACACAGTGCATAGGTACTGGCATCCAACTTTTACCATTTTCACTTGTTCTTTAATCATTTATTTTATTTTTGTACGTGTTTTCTAGTAGTATTTACTGATGATGCATTTTTCAAATTCACAGAGATATCAAAGGTGCAAATATACTTGTAGATCCGAATGGCCGTGTCAAGCTGGCAGATTTTGGGATGGCTAAACATGTAAGTCACTGTAATAGAAATGGAAATGTAATAAAGCAATAGGGCAAGCTCTATTGAGGTGTCTATTTATGTTAAAGATGCTAATATAAACGCTGAAGATAAGCAAAAAAAGGATAATAATCAAAGTTTGGGTTTCATTTCTAGCCTACCCCAATTTATTTGGGAATAAAGGCTTTGTTGTTGCAAAGTTTGGGTTCTAAAACATTTGAAGCTGATAGAACATCTCTACCTCATCAATATTAGACTCATTGTTTAACTGCATTACATAGATTAATTCACATTATCATTTTTGGAACTTATTCTACTATTACAAATTTTCAGATATCTGGGCAATCATGCCCTTTTTCATTCAAGGGGAGCCCCTATTGGATGGCTCCAGAGGTAATGTTTTGTAAATTCTTTTGGTGCCACTTTAAGGAATACTCCAAAAACACCATACTATTGGAAAAATAAAAGAAGTATGCATCTCTCTGTATCACTCCATGCCCTAAATACTTTTCTTAGTTCCACTCAAATTGTGGCATGTGCAAAATATTGATGTCCCAAGGGAGGTTGCCAGACAAGGGAAGCATATAAACTGGAATTACTCTTCAAATTTTACTAATTTCTGCAATGCAATCTTTTATCAACTACTAACTACTTTCTCTTGTTTTGTCCTTTGCTTTTTTCCTTTGAATGATTTTCACAGGTTATAAAAAATGCAAATGGTTGTAATCTTGCTGTTGATATTTGGAGCTTAGGATGCACTGCCCTTGAGATGGCCACCTCAAAGCCACCATGGAGCCAATACGAGGGGGTCAGTACTTACACTATACTTTGCTTTGGTCTTTTCTCCCTATTTTCTCAGATAATCATATCAGCTGTTTTCTGCTGGGAGATGGTAGTGGCATAATCAGCTGTTTCTCGCTAGTGCATCTTCTAAACCATTGCCAGTATGGCATTGGTAACAGTTTGTTGTGGAATGCCTTTGTTGCCAGTCCCATCTGATCTTTTGGCAAAATTCCTGGCAGATGCTCAATAAATTCCACATGCATGAGATCAGAGTTTTGATTTCAAGAATTAATTTAGGTGTAAATTATTTTAATCATCATTTAGAAGTATTAAAAAATTTCCCACTAAATTTTATGTATTTCCCTTGTCCAATTTTATCTCTGGGGCAGATTGCAGCTATGTTTAAGATTGGAAACAGCAAAGAGCTTCCTGCAATACCAGAAAATCTCTCCGAAGAGGGCAAGGACTTCATAAGACAGTGTTTACAGAGGGAACCGGCCAAGCGTCCCACAGCAGTTGAACTTCTCCAGCATCCATTTGTCAAAGCTGCTGCACCGCTGGAGAAGCTTACTACTATTTCCGAGCCTTTGGTAGACCGCCTAACCCTTGCTCCAAGCGTGTCTGTTGCGAAGGCATGTTCTATCGAGTTGAATAATTCAGATTAGCTTTGCATTCATATATGGTTTTTTTTTTTTAATCAACTGGGTGAATTTTCTAATGGTATCTTGTTGCTGCACTTTTTGTTTTTGTCAGGGAGGCAATAATTTAAGACATCTCTCTTTTTTGGGCAAAGAAGGTCGGACTATTCAGCAGAGGCGAGGGGCAAAACTTACTTCCATTTCCAGGTATATTAACTTTGTACTGGTTTCTTGACTACATTTCATCTTCACCAGATTAGGTGCTCTACAAACTCCATAAAATACAGATGTTGGGTGATAGGAAAATTGTAACATTACTTGAGAAACAGGTTATTGCCATGTTTTCAAATAGAAGTTCGACATAAAAGTATGTGATGATATGCAGGGCTAAAGAAGTTTCCTATATCGAAGATTGAAGTTTACGTCTTGCTTGTAGTAAATGGAAACATTGACCAGCAACTGTGTGCTTCCTATGTAATTGTAATATGACTGTCTTTCTTTAGGATTGAGGCTGATTTCCACGACAAAATATCAAATTCTCTTTCCTTGATTTCTTTTGACAAGAGATTTCTTTTCTTGGCAGTGATATGCATCTGCGGAATAACATATCTTGCCCCGTCTCACCGACCCGAAGCCCGCTGCTGAGGTCAAGATCACCTCATAACGGGAACATGACACCTTCTCCTATATCAAGTCCTAGAACAACATCTGGCGCCTCCACCCCTCTGACTGGTGGGGCTGGTGCCATCCCTTTCAACAATCTAAACCATTCATCATCATCATATTACTTGAGCAGTGATGGTTCGGTCCCCTCTATGAGAGTTCAACAATCCTCTCCAGCAGCATTTCGTGAGAGGATCATATCTGAGTCCGATATACTTAGCCCCCATTTTGGTAAATTGGGCCATGGAAATGTGCGAGATCCATATGACAACCAGGCAGTGGCTGATACTGGGTCCCGCAGGATGAAGTTGAACCCATCACTTGACCTTAGACCTGGTAGCACAAGCCGAGGCTACTAAAGCAACAGTAACAAGCTGTGGAGTTGATTTACTTTGTAACTAATTTGAAAAAAGAAAAAAAATACTATGACAGATTGTTTCAATGCTGGATGGACCCTGCATTGGGGGGTGATTGCTGGCATCTAGTTCATTGGTATTTCTTCTACTATCAAATATTTTTATTTTTTTTAGTTTTACAAAGAAGTAAAGGGAGCCTTGGCGCATGGGTAAAGCTGTCCCGTTCTGAACAAGAGGTCACGGGTTCGAGTAGTGGAAATAGCCTCTTCCAGAAATGCACGGAAAGGCTGCGTACAAAGACCCCAAAGTGGTCCGACCCTTCTCCGGACCCTGCGCAAGTAGGAGCTACGTGCGTCGGGCTGCCCTTTTTTTTTTCAGTTCTACATTAAATTTAATTTATGTTGTCTGATTTTATTGTTTGTCATTAATAGGTCAGTACTAACAAAGATAGAAGGCTGTAATGTAATCTCCACCGTGCAAGAGGAAGGCCCAACTAAAATAGATCTAGACCTCCAATACCTCTTTCATGTTTCCTTTCTTCTTTTTATGTTTTTTAAGGGTCTGAATCAGTTGTTGTACAGAGGGTACATTCTGAATGTGGGTCCAGATATTGCATTGGAAAGAGAGATTTACCTGACCTTTTAAATATCATCTCAACTAAAATTAGAAGCTAATGTTGTTGTTAGCCGGCTGTATTCAACTGTTACTTTAATCGTACTCGTGTATCAATTTCTGCTGCAATTATAGGAAGTTCTGAATGTTTAAACTGGAAATGCTGCTTCCTAGATCATATCCTACCATCCATGGTTTTGAAACTCGGCCGATTCCGAGCTGAGTCGGCCGATTCAACTCGGAATCGGCCATGTCCAGGGCGAGTTTTACCGATTCTCGCGTTTGTGCGAGTTTTTGGGCAAAACTCGGATGAATAGTGACTAATCGGCCGAGTCACCCGAGTTTTTCAGCCGAGTTTGCTGAGTTAGCCGAGTCAGGTGTTAAATCGACAGTGGAGACGGCGCCACCATTGCTAGATTTTTCTCAGGAACTAGAAAGACAGAAAATAAGGAGAGATCGAAAGGGAAGGGAGAGACGCTTGCTTCGCTGTCAGAGATGCCTTATTTTCCTTTTTTCAACTTTTCTTAATCGCTTAGGCTGGGAGTATATACACCATTAGATGTTGAGATTCACTAGCTAGGTGCACTCAAGATGAGCCAAGTTCATTCTCTGACAATCGCTTCGCTGTCAGATAATTTTGCTCCTTTTTTATTTGTAGTCTCATGGATACACATGGTCTATGTAAACCTAGAGAGATCTTTGATCCATATGCAATGTATCGATACAATGAGCTAGGTCTAGGCAAATCAAATGGCATATGATTTACGGTACATTGCCCAGCAACTTTTCTCCTTGATCATGTGTTGAGTCATCTCCATTTGTCTAGTGAGTGGACACCTTCATTTATTCGAATTTTAAATTTGTGTTAATCGATTTTAAATTATTCAAAGGGTCAAACGTTGGAGTTTTGACATGAAATTTTCACGGTAATTTTTTTTATTGTTTCTAGAATTTTAAGTATGTAAAATATGCGTCTATCAAAGAATTTTGCCTCTATATAACAATATCCATATTCATATTTTAATACAAAGGACAATGAGATGATCCAACCAACTCGACATAATTTCTCGCAATAAAAATGTGTTTTGTTTGTAAGTATTTACATATTAGTAAATTATGTGAGTGTAATATTATCTTAATTAACATATATATTTTTTTACAAATTATTTTTACCATTTTTTTCCTATTTTTTGCTACAACACAAGGCTTCTGCCAAAAAATTTCGAGCTACCGATTCGATTCTTCCGATTTCAGCCGATTCATCCGATTTCGAGTCGGCGATCAAACAACCGATTTGTCGAATAATATCCATAACAGAAGTTATGAAACATATTGTTCTGCAAAATAAACTAAATAACATACATAAATACTGCTTTATTTTGGTTAAAAATTTAGGGTTTATGTAAAATGCTTACAAAATAAGTTATGCATAATAATATAAATAACGTGCATAATAACTAGAGTAACATGTCTAACACAACTATTCAAATGCATAAGAAAGAAGATTTCAAACTTACATGCATTTCAAATAGCAACATGTTCACTGATATTCTTGTCCATCAACAAATTGAATGTCGCAACTCACTTTCTTTTCGTGTATCTCCCTGCAGAGAAATAAGAAAAAGAGTGTACTATAATCAGAATGTAAATGATCGATTCGTAGCCGTCAAACTTCCAACCACTCCATGGTAACAAATTTAAATGATCGATCCGGACCGATGTAAACATTCTCCATATTAATATAGACTTAGAAATCAAATTTTACATTTTTTTGAATTTTTTTACTATTTTATCTGATGGATTGAAAATTTATTTATCTAACGATTGACAAACATCCAATTTTCAACACTTTCGATAAAATAGTAAAAAAATTTCAAAAAATATAAAATTTTGCCTCCAATTCTACATTAGTATGAAGAATATTTTCAACGGTCCGGATCGATGATTTACCTTGGTATGATGGAGCGGTTGCGAGCGGCTACGAAATCGATGGTGGCTACGGATTCCTCCTCATATATATATAAAATAGCTCCTATACCTTTCATATGGCACGCACACTCTAAAACTGAGACGCTGACCTTAATCACTCAAGGAGAAGAGCTCCCGAGAGGAAAGGAACGGAGAGAACTCGCGAGAGGGAGAGAGATCGCGAGAGAGAAAAGGCGAGAGAAAATGGAACAAGAGCAAAAGAGGAAGAGAGAAAGAGGAAAGAAACGGATTTGTAAAATAGGATTAATTTCAAATAGGATTCATTTCTTAAATTTTGACTACTGTCGTTATCAAAGTCCTGTGAAATCTAGTAAAATCGTACTGTTATTGCCAGTATATAGCCGATATGATTGTCTCTGATTTGCTATGTTAGTTATGGGTTAATGTGGTTTTCTTTTGCTAAATTAATATTCATCTCAATATTCCTACGTTGTGATTCTTGTTTTCTAACTCTATCAAATAGCCACTTGTTAAGTTTTCTAACTCAGGTTGCTATTGCATATGACTTTGGTTTAAGTCGGAGATATACTTGAAGGAAATCATGAATTACAATAAATTAGAAGCAAGTTAAATAGAACGAGAACATCAATAATATGTTAAATAGAACTAGAACATCAATAATATGCAGTTCAACTATAACATTAATAATATATATGCAGTCATCACAATAGAATTGGAACATCAAAATGCCAACCATATAAAAAACTACTTGTATAACATTACAATCAAAATATCGACCATCAGAAAAACAATATTTACAGAAGCCAAGACTTTTGTCATCATACTACAGGCATAGACCTTTGACCTTTCTTTCTTCCTCAATTCTTCCGATAAGTTATCTAATTGCGATTCAATTCTACTAACACTATTCTTCAATTCTTCCATCAAGTCATATAATATCCCAACCCTATATCACGAATCCAAATGTCAGGTATTTGTTAGAAAAGAGTTAGCAAAACAAAACCAAACCATCAAATAGCCACTTATCAGCTTGAGTTAGAAAACTATTAATTTACATTATTTTGTGTGGCCACTCATTGCAGATAGGTACTTCATTATATTATGCTTGTATCTCCTAATTAAACGGGTCAATTTATAATTCAAGGAACCACTAAATTGTGATCTAACTTTGCAAATCAAATCAGCAACCAAAACTAAAATGTGAAGCAAATTTTCACAAGTGAAAATTGGCTCTTGCAAGGAGAATCTTTACATTTGCTAAATTTGGTACAGTAGGCACCAGTAAAATGTAACTGAAAATTGTCTATTACAGTAAATTCGGTACCAGCAAAATTCAGTATCAGTCAATTACAAATCAATAGACTATAATTCAAATCACAGTAAAATCGGCACCGTCTTGTGTATTTGACGGATATTTTCTGATCTGATCAAGTTTGGATCAAATCATGTGACAAATTAACACTCCTACCAACAATCAATTGCTAAAATTTCTAATCGCTGTAGATAGACATAAATCAAACATTGAGGTTGGGGTTCAGTTAAAGTCGGCATCTTGCACTCGTCCCCTCTGTTTTCATACATGATTCTGCAAGGGCTCAAGGCAAATATTTACTACACAATGAATAAATGAACAAATTTGCTAGACGCAAAACTGTAACCACAAAAAAAAAAAATCATTGAGACTGTGAAGACTGAAGATTCCTAGACTACAGCAGTACCAATTTGGCATAGCCATAGTTCATTAGTTTACTTATGGGGCCCATTCTGAAATAGCTGAACGGAGAGCCAAGTTGGGGATGAGCTCATGGTGAGCCAGTTTTTGGTTGGTCACGGGAGATGCGTCTTGGCCGCTAGCCAACCATTCTTTGATAGCCTCTGCTTCATACGTGAACCCATCAGCCGCTATATGCGGGTCTTTCATCACCTCCTGTATTGATAATCAACCATGAATAAACTCAGCATATCAAAAGGAGTGTGAGAGTAATATGTGCTGGGTCTTTCATTATTTATAATTTAAATAGTTGTGAGAGTAATTTCTGTTTTTTTATATCAAACATTTAACTTTGGGGATGGCCTACAAGATCTTAATTCTTGAACAAGTTGGAAATTAAGTGTACCTGTAAAATTGGACAGAAAAAGTATGACGGTATGCTCTGGCCATCTGAGTGGGCCGGTGATGCAGCTACCTTCATTATAGGCTGAATCACCTGCCACACATCCCTTATCCAATCAGGACGCTTCCTCCTGTTCATCTCAGTGCACCTGAGACCAAGGTGCGCCAGCTCGCTTGCCTGTACAAATGGCCATTCTCCAGCTGATGGGTCAACCACCGAATGCAAGTTTCCCTTTTCTATAGCTTCTTCAACTCTGTTCGAGATATTCAATGGTTGCCACCCTGTTAGCAGACATAATACAATTATCCCAAATGAGTAGATATCAGATTTTGGTGTCACTTCGCCAGTTCTTACAAACTCTGGGTCCATGTAGGCTAAAGTGCCTTTGGAACTGGAGTACATTGAACTTGTGGTCGTGTTAGGTTCTATAAGCATTCGGCAGTTGCCGAAATCACTGAGCTTGCTGATGAGTTTCGCGTCAAAAAGGATGTTATTAGGCTTGAGGTTTCCGTGAACCATGGGGCGGGGCTGGCTGGAGTGCAGGAATAAAAGAGCGGCACATATCTCATCAATGATCCGAATACGTTCCTGCCATGTCAGGGGTGGGGTATTATTGGTGCATGCCAGGCGGTCCTCAAGACTTCCATTTGGGAGGTACTCGAAAACCATCGCAAAGGCCTCTGGGCATGATCCTATTAGGGCTACAAGGTTCGGGTGCCTTACCTTCATTAGCACTGCAATCTAAAGAAAATATTTGAAAATAAAATAATAAAATATAGTTAGGAATTTTACCTAGTGCTGATCATTATTTTCATGATTTGCAGTTGAGAAAATGTCAGTTTGATTATAAGACTTCCCTTTCTCTAACAAGAAATTTCGCTATCGGACTAACCCAATCAATTTTATTTGTACTGGTTCTCATAGAAATCCATAGTTTCCATTCCATGTGTAGTTGAGCCCATAAACTGAACTACAAGCCAAGAATGACCACATAAGTTGTACATTTCAAAGCTGACCAGACAGAATTTTGCACATGATTTTGAATAGAAGTTTGTGTGATGATTTATGTAAAATCATCATGAACAATTGTTTCATCTGAAGACCTCAAAAAAAGGAAAAGAAAAAAGAAAAGAAAGAAAAGCCTTCTGCCAGTAGGGTGGTAATCACTGACCAAATGCGATGGTTGGTAGGTCAGGTTCAGTTTCCATCCTCTTTGACTCACTTGTGTCATATTGGATTGGGTCATGACCTACTTTACCTGACCCTTTTTTTTCTTTTTTGAAAAGGGCCGATCTTACTACTTTTGGGTTTCAAACACAAACAAATATTAAAAGCCCAACACACCTACTGCCAATAGTACAGCATACTCTTTAGTATTGAACTGGGACCACACAAAAAATAGTTCCAAGAAAAAACTGTCAATTCTTTGAGGCATTGGGCTGGAAAATTATCGATTTGGAAGTCAGGAGCTAGTCCAGAATAGATTGTTTACTTGACAATAAGACCCGCAGCTACCTCAAGCATGTAAACAATCTTTTGCTCTTTATACTCAATGGATGAGGTATATTAATCCTAATGGTCGGATCAGGTCAATCCATGATTTGAGAGAAGAGATGCAGGTACAGCCATCTAATGGCGGACTGGTTCAATCCAGCCAGCATAAGAATAATAGTAACCTGATCAGAAATTCTAGCCACCCATAACAGGCAGTACCATAATATTGAACAACTCATACAATACCAAATTCCAAATCATCACCAATTTCAAACAAGGTACCTCTTGATAGAATGCAGATATCCCTTGAATACGATCCTGGTGTAGCAACTTCACTGCCACTGGTGTATCCCTCAACAAGCCCCTGTACACATGTCCAGAATCACCTTCACCAATCTTCATCTGATCACTAAACCCCTTAGTTGCCGACTCCAACTCAGCAAATGAAAACTCCATACTCAACACCTTGCAGGCTGTCGATATTTTTCCTTGTTTTGCCTTCTTCTTTAGCTCCTCCACCTCATGCAGAGCCTCATTTCGTGCTTGTTGCATCTGTTCATTCTTTGACTTAAGTGTCTGCATGAGATACCGTGTGGCCGAAAGTTTATCTTCTAGATCCTTTGTGGCCAGCTCCAGCTCGGCGATTTGTTGTTCATGTTTTAATTTGTTTTCTTCTGCTTCCCGCAGTTTGTTGAATATGTTGTCTATCTGGTCCCTCATACGCTCATTTTCTTGTCTCTCAATGATTAGCTCCCCCTCAACTCCCTGCCTCCTTTTAATCTCATTTTGGCATAAGGTGTCAGTTTCCCGTGCCTGCATGGAACAATATACATCTTCTAATTTACGAATTGGGAAAAAGATTAGGATTATGATGATATTAAATTAACCTTTTGGAGAGCTAATAGTAAGTCTCTCTCAGCTCGTCTACGCTTGTTTGATTCTTCATATGCTTCCTTCTTTGCTGCTTCAGCTTCATTTATTGCTTCTTTATATTTTTCATACATGCCAGCGTCTATTCCCTCATCCTCCTAAAAACACAACAAATAAAACATCATACAATTGCTATTACTAAAGGGCAAGGTTAAAATGCCACGATATCACTTAATTATTTACATTTCAAAATTTGAAATCATCCAAACCATCAATCTTGTTTATTTTTGACAAAGCACCCATATGAAACTTGTGATATTTGAAGTTTATTTTATATACTAGATCAAGATGTCAAAAAATTAGCACATTAAAATTAACCTCTCATAGTAAATTAGATTTTGCTTAGAATTTCTTTGATAACCTGGTCAAATATAAAATGAACCCAAAAAATCACAAATTTGCAAATGATACATGAAGGGGAGCCTTGGCGCAGCGGTAAATCTGTCGCCTTGTGACCAAGAGGTCACGGGTTCGAGTCGTGGAAACAACCTCTGTAGAAATACAGGGAAAGACTGCGTACAATGACCCCAAAGTGGTCCGACCCTTCCCCGGACCCCGCGCAAGCAGGAGCTAGTGCACCGGGCTGCCCTTTTGCAAATGATACATATAGCTTGAAATGAACAAGATTAATGGTTTGGATTCGCCCTTTGCATTTCAAAATTTGAAATATAAATAGAAAATAAGGTTGTGGCATCTTGTGACAGCAAAAACTTGTGATATTGGAACCTTGCTTACTAAATGCAGAATTATATATACATAATCGGGATAGATTTGACATTTGACTAACTCGAAAGTAAGCGCGTGGTGATACAAAATCTCTATCATCATCTGACCCTGTCCCAGCCTTAGACACTGTCATACTTGCCAGGCCATCATTTGCCGTCCACAGAAGGTGCTCTGAGTTGTTTGTTTTGTTGCTTGGGATTCCCTCCCATTGATCCAACCAGCTAACATGTTCTGGTTTGATCTTGCTGACATTGCCAAGTTGGTTTTGGACCATGTCGGGGCCTTTAATTTGGTTGGCAGAGTTGGTTAATGGTGGACTTTTGGTCATAACTTCATTCGCCCCATCGTGCAGTGAGAATGCACCAATTCCATCTGATATGCTTGAAATGGAACCTGAACCTGAACCTGAACCTGAACTGGGATCTGGTGATTGTGGGATTGCTGGTAAGATTCCAGTTGCATCCCTGAAAATATATGAGGTATTCACATACCAACTGTTGTACTGAACAAATATTATTTTTAAGAAATATGTACAATTTGTAACAAGACCTGGTGCAGATCAGGGCTCCTTTACAAACAAACCATATCTTGCACCAAGGATCGGCTCTCTCCATGACTGTAATTGCCTTCCTAGATTTTGGTGTATTCATTTTCCTACAATCAGAGAAAATTTTACCTCCAAGATCATAAATGTATTCAAAAGAGCTTTACATAGAATCTAAGATAATTGATCCATAAAATCCAATTGTAGACATGATTCGTACTTAGAGTAGTGCTTATCGGAAGCTGCTCCCATGACAAGTCTGGTGACAGCATGGAGGGAAATGAGTTGAAGGATTCCTTGAGCTATATCATCCATCTCAATGACTAATTTTATTGCCATAACCTATATATATTAAAACAAACTGAATTGTTTAACTCCTTTAGACAGATAGACACCCTTTTTTTCCCTATTTTTTTTCTTGAAACATGAAGAACGCATAGTGCACCTTGAGTTTTAAGCACGCTTTGATGTACTGGTCCAAATTTGCCTCCACTTTTTCTCTTTCAAGATCACGGTAAGCTCTCACCTCTTGCTCTTTCATCTTACTATAATTAAACTTGCCTCCTGCTGACAACGCAAAACTTCAATGATGTTAATAATAAATTTTACGTTATGTAGAAAACTTTGATTCAAAGCTACTTAACAAAGATTGTTTACAAACAACCTAGCTCACTTAACAAAAGCTGACAAGTAATTGGAAATTGAGAACAAGGAGGGAGCACTCTCTCTTAACTTTCGGCACTGGATAAGTCTCCAAGATGCTAAATAACAGTTGGTCGACATTGATTTTCACAAACTACAGACATTGTATATCACTTCAAAAAACATTGATTGTTCATAACAGCTGGTCAACATAACTACAGACATTGTATATCACAAACTACAAAACTAAATCAGACCATAGATAATGTAAAAGTGAAAATTTGCACAAAGTGAGGAGACACCGAAACTAAAAAAGAATGAAAACTAGGAAATTGTGTAACTAGACCTTGTACTTTTTTTGTAAAGATGCTCTTGTGTCCTCTCATAAATTTAAAATCACAGGTTATTCGTCTCCAAAATTTTCAATTTGCTGGGTCGGCGCTTGGATACAATTTATAGCAAATTTCCCTAAAACCCAATAACAAACATCTAAAAGCAATTGTTACTCAGATTTTCAACTGACCTGGAACGTGAACATGCACAAGAACAATCTTGGCATCTCTGTGCAAACTCTGTATGGCCCACACAAGTGTCGACTTCCCCATCTTGAAATCCTCAGAGACTGCCACGTAAACCTTCCCATTGTCTCTAGCTACCTCCTCCGTATCTGTCGTGCTGCTCATCCGCGGTGAGCAGTGGCTGATAGCTCTCTCCATGCTCGAACCAGCACTGATTTAGCTAACAACGACGAATCATTGTGGTTGCTGTCTATTGGAATTTTGGGTTTTGGGAACATTCTGATGGAAATTATAGAGAAAGGGAAATGAAATCATGGCTTGTGCAGGGTTTATTAGACACTTAAAACGTGAAGACCTCATTCTATTTGCAAAGAACTAAAATGACCCTATTGGCCTTGCCTACTTTCCTCAAAAAAATAAAACGACCCTATTGACTCGATGAATAAATCGAGACTCGAGAGAAGGCAACAAGTGAAAGGCCGGAAGAGGAAAGCGACGCTTGGGATTTGGCACATGGGAATTGAAGTGTATACAAGCTGGTCTGTATGAGGTGTTTCATTGAGTGTTTCATTTAATTATCATATAGACTGAGAAAAGTTTGAAAAAGAAAAATTGTATTTTTTGCGAAAATTACAAGCATATATATAATTTTTTTAATTGATTACTTGATTAATTTATTATTAATATTTTATAGTTTTTTTCATAAATAATTTGAGAAAATTTACTAATAATAATGATTTTATTATGCATTGTAGCAAATCTAAATTCAAGAAAAATAATTTCAATTTCTGTCTATTTCGGCATTGAAATACTCAATGGACCGTATGATATCGAGTATAGTTGTGGTTCTAAATTTACTTTTTCAAAAATGACAATACTTGTTACGAAGATGCAAAAAGTATGATATATCGACGGTTGGAAATATTTGAGAGTCAACATTCACTGAATGTTAACACTCGGTATAACACTGCTGTCCCCCCTTCTTATTACTTTTGTCTAACTTTTCATACATGATAATATAGAGTGACGAATGATATTTCAAATAACAGAAGTCGAAATGAAATGGAGATTTGTTGAATTAAATGTTAATCTGGTACCAAGTGAGAATACTGGTAATTTTAATGATACTTTACTAGAGACTAATATAACAGTAGAGAAGCCTCTCATCGTAACTAGAGATCATGTAGACATGGTACCCAGAATTTTGATGATGTTACTTATAGGCTTATAGCCCTAACCCGGCTCTTTATAACCCTCCCGAAAGACATTCACCACTTATTAATCTTAATGAGCCTATATCTAATATCCCTGAAGGCCATGAAGACGACGACGACGACAATAATATATTATCCGAAGAGGAAGAATGGAAAACTCGAGAAAAGAGAGAGAATGACAAGGATGAAGCCTCAAATCCAACAAAGTGGGCACAATGCTTTGACAACGGATACCACTGGGGAATCATGACAAGCAATGGTTCTCAATATTTAAATCGTGTGTTTAAAGTCGTGCGTATGTTGCCGGTTGTGGCAATCGTCGAAGATACTTGATACAAATGTGTAAATTGGTTCAACGAGCGAAGAAACAAATTTGCTGAAACTGTAAATGATGGTTTTCAATGGTCTAGAAAGGTCACGACAAAAGTAATTAAAAGAGGCAACAAGTCACGACCACACCGAGTAGACCCTTATCGATCGGAGGAAGGAGATTTCGAAGTTTTGGATCAAGGAGAGACCTTACCGAACTGTGAATGGGAGGATTTCAAATATCATGTCATGATTGAAGAGGGACGAAATACACGATGCAACTGTTTGAAATCGAATTTGACCGAAATACCATATTCGCATGCATTAGCAGTGATGAGGGTCAGACAATTGGAGTTGCGACAGTTCATTTCACCTTATTATATTGTTCAAACTCTTCTCAATACTTGGGATGGTTGATTCAATCCTTTTCCAAACCAATGCGAATGGCCCGAATACAACAAACCAATCACCATTCCAGAGAGAAGAGTGATTCGTCGGTGTCGGAGTAGGCACATCCTTATTCCAATGGTAATGGATGAAATAGAAAGACGACGTGACAAGCGAAGAGGCCGACTTGTAGGGAGGAGACCAGATGCCGGTACATTCTTTTTTATTGCGATCATGCTTTTTATGTTTAATCATTGTTCTTTAACAACACACATGAATATTTGCAACATCTGCGTCAACTGAACAAGGAAGTCAATCAGATGAATCTGCAAACGCAATGTTAAGTCGATTTGGATTTCAAGTTGGAAACCAATCTGCTCGACATTCAGTTAGCGGACAATCAATTTGGAGTGCATCACAGATGCAACTAGCACGACACTCAATTAGTGCCTCATATTGCGTCAACTCAACAGGAAACTACTACCAACAAACCAAGGCATCGATCATTAACTGGAAGAATTCGAAATTTGTTTCGAAGTTCTACTAATCATTGAAGTATGTATTTTTTATGTATTGTGTGTGTTTATTTTATCATGTTGTAATGTATTATTTTTTATCACGTTGGTATGTGTTTTTTTTTTATATTTATGTATTTTATCATGTTGTTTATTTTATACAACAAGCCCAATAAAGTGAATAACCAAATGTGGTAGGAAAATAGAGGAAGAGGAAGAGGAAGAAGAAGAAGAATAAGAAGAAGATGTTTGGGCAAAAAATGAGAAAGATAAGAGGTGTTAACTGTCAAGGAACAAAAAAATATGGTTCGGGATCTTAAATTTCGAATGTTCTATTTTCGTAATTTCGAAAACATTTGTTCTATTATTGTTTTCTTATTTGTTTATTATTAAAATTTTCGGCGTGTTAGCCCTCATGACTCTTTGTTACTGCTGATTTGCAGACACAGCAGATACTGGTAGCGAGAGATTGATCCGTGTTATCCACTTATCCATGCCATGCTAATTATTTTTCTATTTTTCTGAAAAGAGAACCAACGTATTGGTCCTAATCTGGTACGCATACTATTTACGTGTGAGATGTAATAAGTTGTAACGTAGTGAGGCGTTTCCAGTTCTCCTTCTAATTCTAATAAAATAGTACTCCAACGCCGGCCCTTGGCCACTCTCCTCTTTCCAAAGCCACTTCCAGTTTTGGCCTCGTCGCACCTGCTCTCAGCTCTTTCTATTATTGTCTGTTAACTAGCTGTTTAGAGGGAGAAAGAACGAGAGATAGAGAGAATGGAGTGCGCTTTCTCACCACAGCTACGCTCCAATCGTGCCATTCTTGCCTCGCCTTGTCCTGGCTTCACTGGACGAAAGCGCTTTGCTTTCTCAACCCTCAAGGTTTCTTTTCCTTAGTGTAGAATGTAGATGCGCTCTTTCAATTGGGAGAAATTCTTTTTAATTTGTTATGCCTGCTTTTGGCAGTTGCTGAGACATTTCGCATTTCACCCTTTGGAATTTGTCATATTGCTTGACCGTAAAGTACCTATTTGTACTAGGAAGTAGGAACCTCAAATCCTTAGTGATTTGTTCTCATTGGTCATTGTAGATTTTTTGAAATAAATGATATGAAAGCAGCATGTTCTGATTGCTTAAAGTTTGGAATTTTGCATAAATACAATCCTTTCCTAGTCCATACTTGACATGTTTACTTTTAATTTTAATATGATCTTCGGATAAAAGCACAATGTATCAATAAAAAGATTGACAAGTATCATAGTGAAACTGTTAAATAGCGTGTGTAATTATATTGCAGCAATGTTCTAAATTTTATTTCTTACATATGCAGACTGGGAGTCAGATTCCTCCTTTGCTCTCTTTCTTGATCGAGATTTCTAACAGCACAGCATGCAAGGCTGTAAGAAATGTTGCTTCGTAAGTGCCAGAACCCCTTCCTAGTGATGCAATCTTATTTTGTTATAAAGTTATCCTGTATAGAAAAAAGATATTTCACCGAAGGCATAGTTTTAAGAGATTGAAATGGACTAAAAGATTTTCTAATAGATGTTCAGTGTCTGTGGGTGGTCCCTTTATCTTTTTGCTTTAGTTGGTTGAAACACTTTTGAATATATTCTGACTCTTATTAAAATCTTTCAGTGTGGAAACCACTGTAGTACCTGAATTAAATTGGGACAATCTTGGCTTTGGCCTTGTACCAACTGATTACATGTACGTCATGAAATGCTCTTCTGATGGAATCTTTACAAATGGCGAGTTGAAGAAGTTTGGACCTATTGAGTTGAACCCAGCTGCTGGTGTTTTAAATTATGGACAGGTATGGAGTCAGAAATAAGGGAATGTTACAAAATTTTCTTCAACCTAATTTTAAAAATGTTATATGGAGCTGATACAATTTCTGATATGTTGTGGTATAGGGATTGTTTGAGGGCTTAAAGGCATATAGGAAAGCAGATGGGTCAATTTTACTTTTCCGCCCAGAAGAAAATGCACTACGCATGATTGATGGTGCGAGAAGGATGTGCATGCCGGCACCCACTCTTGAGCAGTTTGTGGATGCTGTTAAGATGACTATTGTGGCCAACAATCGTTGGGTACATGATTTATGTGTTTTTCCCTTATTGCGTTAGAATTTGCATCTAGTTCCTTTTACCTGATATCTCAATGCTTTATTTTCAGGTACCACCAACTGGAAAGGGATCTTTGTATGTGAGGCCATTACTTCTGGGTAGCGGGCCGGTGCTTGGCCTTGCACCTGCTCCTGAGTACACATTTCTTATTTTTGTTTCTCCTGTTGGAAACTATTTCAAGGTACCAAGTTATGTGGTTTATATGTTAATGTTAGCTCAATTATTGGTTTGCTTTGTAATGTTGCTATCAGATATAAAGTTCAACTTTTTAGGAGGGTCTCTCTCCAATTAACTTGATTGTTGAAAATGAATTTCATCGGGCAACACCTGGTGGAACAGGGGGTGTGAAGACCATTGGAAATTATGCTTCGGTAATTTTTTCCTTTGCCTGTTATGAAATTTGCTAATGTCTTGTACAGACTGTTTAGATTTTTACTTGATATTTTTCTTTCTTTCCAATCCGAGTTAGGTGCTTAAAGCACAGAAAATAGCAAAGGAGAAGGGCTACTCTGATGTGTTGTACTTGGATGCAGTACACAAGAAGTACCTTGAAGAAGTTTCTTCCTGTAATATATTTGTGGTTAAGGTATGTAGATACAGTGGAATTCTGTCAGCTTATTTGTCGATAGGTGTGATTCTTATACTTTGTGTTGGCAGGGAAATGTCATCTCAACACCTGAAATAAAAGGGACTATCCTGCCTGGTATTACTAGGAAAAGTATTATCAACGTGGCTCGAGGCCAAGGATTTCAGGTATATTTTCTTCCTTATTTTGCAAATATCTCCCAAATGTTATTGCTGGCTGGCTGACTTTCTCCTGAAGCCCTTTACTAGCAGCTTCTTTCTAATTATTGGATAGTGTAGATCTAAGCTTTATAATTAATACTGCATCATACTTGCACACGTTGCTTTACTTCTTCTGTGTTGATTAATTGATGGTAATTGTGTGGCATTATATTGAAAATACCCCTTCTTTTGTGTGGATTGTGTCACAGATAGCGTTATCCGTATGTTTATTATGAATAATTAAATATACTTTTTAATGAGATGTTCAGCATCAAAGCTTCTTCTTTGTAAAGTTGCCGATGTAATTTCAATCTAACTATAGTTTTAAGTTTTGACTTGTGTTAAGGAATTGTGGATGCATTTTAGATGTAGAGAAGTAAGAGAACCAATAAAAAATAAGTGAGCAACTAACCGTCCCTCAATAAATATCTCCCTAACTGTTTACTATAATTAGTAAGAAAATGGTCCCCATAAGTAAAAATAGAAGGTTGACCAAACATCATTCTTACTAATAGAACACCCTAAAGCTTTGCGAATCCGATCTGGTGGTGTTCATACTTTCTATCAAAGGTGTTCATACCTGATAGGGTGTTCATATCTTCTATCAAGGGTCTTCATAGCTTATGTCAGCAAGAATAGTAAAGATTAGTTGTCCTCTATAGCAAAAATTGGAACTGGCCAAATATTCATTCTTGTCAACTATGAAAAGCCCTGCGCATATGTACATGTACCTTAAATGCTCCCGATCTTATGATTTTCATACCTTTCATTAAAGGTGTTCATGTATTTTGTCAAGGATGCTCATACCTTTTAGCAGGGGTATTCGTACCTTCTTTTAGCAAAAATAGTTGAAGTTTCCATAAGCAAAAATAAAAAAAAGCTGTAAAATTGAAAAATTACCATTTTTGTGAATGAAGCACCATGCAAAAATTGAAAGGTTTAAAATTAATTTTGTCAAAAAAGGAATGTAAAAGGAATATGCAGAATAATAAGTAAATGAGTTAGCCAAAAAAGGTAAGAAAGGGAAACTTTCTCATAGGGGATGAATTCGGGGATAACTCTTGGGAGATCAAAAGATTTCTTCAAAACATAAAAGTATTGTCAATGACCTCCTTTTTTTTTCGAAGAAAGTGTCAGCTACACCTTTCCAACCCTGTAATGTTTTCAGTTTTTCTAACAACCATTTCCCAATCGTTAATAGACAGCTTGTTGGAGTGTAATGGAGTACCTAAATGAAAAATGTCACAATTTCTAATAAATTCGTAGTTAACAAAATTTGTGCAATACACTTGGTTGGCCGTTCTCTGCAAATTATTAGGATCAGGGGGTGCTTAGTGGAAACAAACATTATGCTATATCGTCTAACAGGGGCGGATCTAGAGCTCAATTAAGCTCGTGCATAACTAAGTCCGGACACTGAGGTTGAGATCAAGTCCGGACACAAATCTATTAAAGCCCTCTAAAATACCATTAAAAGTCTATTTTTCACTAAAAATTAACTAAAAATATACTAAATTTTGTATTTTTTGAAAATCACGCCCGGGCACTTGCCCGGGCTTTCCCGTGAATAGATCTGCCTCTGTCGTCTAATGAAATTTGTGGCAAGTCTGAAGAAGTTCCAACAAAACTTCAAATAACATTATGTGGGGACAACTATAGGCGTACCAGACAGGACACATCTAAATAACTTTTCAGGAGAGCACATTGTTTTTTATTTTTATTTTTGGGAAGAGCAGATTATTTCTCCTTATTGATAATTAAGATAACTTTTTTGAATTGAAGGTTGAGGAGCGCCTTGTATCAGTAGAAGAATTACTTGATGCTGATGAAGTCTTCTGCACTGGAACTGCTGTTGTGGTTTCTCCTGTAGGAAGCATAACCTACCTGGGTAAAAGGTAATATTTGTAGCACCAAATTTTTGTGTTTAAGCCCCCTAGTTACAAAAAATCTGAACCAAGAGATCAAAGAGGATTTGAAACAGTTTGAAATCTAAGTTAGACACTAGCATTCATTAAAAAATTATCTGGACCACAAAATAATCTGCAATTTCACCTTTTTTTGGCATTTTGATAACCGTAATGTCCCCAGTCCCAGACAAGTCGTGTATAAGTAGATCTTGTTTTCAATGTAACAGGGTGACGTATGGTAACCGTGGTGTCGGTGTAGTATCGCAAAGACTTTACACTTCCCTGACAAGTCTGCAAATGGGTCTTTCTGAGGATCATTTGGGATGGACTGTGCAATTAAATTAGAAATGTTGTTTCATAATTACCTAATTGGATGAAAAGTTTCTGTTTGACCTTCATTTACTTCAGAATTATTGTATGGATTTATTAGGTTTGAAAATGAACATGAATAAAGTTTGCAATTGGTACTTCTGGTAAGTTGATTTAACCGAGTTTTAGGAGTAGTTTTCTGGGAAATCTAGCTTGTTGCTTTTGTGGTTCCCTCCAATTGAAGTGGCAGTTCCACATTCTTAGAC
Source organism: Eleocharis quinqueflora (assembly GCA_964058865.1). Classification (NCBI taxonomy): domain Eukaryota; kingdom Viridiplantae; phylum Streptophyta; class Magnoliopsida; order Poales; family Cyperaceae; genus Eleocharis; species Eleocharis quinqueflora. The sequence continues at coordinate 128,376 of CAXKVX010000004.1, read as the reverse complement.
AATTTGTCAAGAATATTGCCAAAAAATATAACAAAAAATATAACAAGATCTAATATAGTACATTTATATTTTTATATCAAAATAATTTGCAATATAATAGGTCAAACATGATGAGGTGTGCTATTTTATTACGATGTCAGGATTAGTTTTGATGTCACATTCATATTTTAAAATTTAAAATTCTATGGTCGATTCAAACTGTTCAATGTGATCTTCATATTGAAATTTCATTAGAAATCAAAATTTTCAATTTTTAGAAATTTTTACTATTTTTTAGAGGTGCAAAATTAGTCTTATTGGATATTTCAGAAATCATTAGATCAGTAAATTTTATGCCGCTCTAAAAATAGTAATTAGTTCTTAAAAAATTGATCTATAGTGAGATTTCAATATGAAGATCACATTGGATGATTCGAATTGATTGTCTAAATTTTTTTAATTTAAAATTTTGAGTATGATGCTAGTATTAATCTTGACATCATAATGCACAATAACATTTCTCCAAATGTGATTCAGAAGAGCATTATTATAAAATAATGTCCTCGGACACAATTGTAAGTGAGATAATCTTGCAATAGGGATGATGATACAATGTCCATGTTTTGCTCCTCATTTTTCCTGCTTATACTGATGCGTGGGTTCCATGTAGGTCCTATGCTTTGACTTTAGAGACCTCTTTTTTGCGGCATTGACTGAATGCAGAGTTGAGAGCATTGAATACTTTTCCCTTTGCAATAATGTGTAACATATCTTTGAATGCAAATTTAGCAGAACTCTGACGTCCTGAAGCCCAAAGGCCCAATCATTTAATAGCCCTGGAGTTTTTTTTATATATTCATAATAGCCTCGGAGTTAAATACACTAATGCATCAGTACATTATTTGATTATGCACTCATATTAAGCTATTAGACTAATAAATTACACACTTTCTTCTTAAATTACATAAAATGAAAAAAAATAATTACATTATAGAGAAAATATGTATTTCATTGATCTAATGATTTAAATCATAAATACACGATCAAATAATGCATTTGTATCTGACGTTAACCCTTAAAAAATAACCTCTCACTGAGCCCACAACGCTAGTTGGCATACAAATCCAGGCTCCAGCTCATATCTCTCCCTCTTAACAAAGCTAGTTGGCTTCAAAATCCAGGCTGCAGCTCATATCTCTCCCTCTTAAAAAAATTATTAAATAGTTAACAGTGACGTGACGGAGACGATGCCCTTTGATTCTTTGACTGTTTTCTGTTTCTAAAAATAGAATAAGATTCCTCTATCAATCAATGCATACCAAGGTGAAGCGTTAATAGCTTTTTTTGGGCATTTCCTTTTCCTACCAAAGTCAGAACGTGTTTCCAATCACTTGACATAAGTCACATAATTAAAGAACAATGCACAACCTTCCATCCGTTTCCATTGTTATGGCATCCATTTGTGGATATGGCCGAGCCATCACTTCTTGTAAGTTGTAACCTACAAGCAAGGTGGCTAGCTCAGATACAATTGTTGCAACTCATAATGAAACAAGGATGCGTATTTGCTACGATCAGAATTTCTGAAATTTTGGCGGTTTCTTCGATTCTATTTTGATTATAGAAATCTATTTTGTATACAATCTTTTCGATTTAATCAGAGGAACCGATTTAGAATCGGAGATCTCTGATGCAGTGATGCCTCACAATTATTTGTTCCCTTTCTCAATGACAACTAGCTTAGAAAGCTCCAAGTATAATTTCTCACTACTAAATAAATATCTCTAATATTAACTTAAAAATAATTTTGTTTTGTTATGCTTTGAAACAAGTACTAGTATACTGTTTGACGATACATGCTAAAAATTTGTTTGATCAACATCTTTCGGGTCTTATATTGATATTAAGAGCAAACAAAATTGTTTGCGATTCAAGTAAACTCTATGCTTCATCTCTAATCGATAGAGCTCAAACAAAATTGTTTGCGATTCAAATAAATTTTATCTGAATAATTGATACAGATCAAAATTAGCTGTTATGATCTTCTTTCCATTGATATCATAGAATCATCGAATAGAAATACCATTTCATCAAGTAATGTTATTCGATCATGACAAACACCTCTCCTTCAGAACCTGTTATTTTATGACAACCAGCCCACTCTACAGTACAACTAAACTATTAACTAATTTTGTGAAATCAATTATATACATTTGTCAGTATTAATTATTGCTTACAATGGTGGAACCCAAGTTTTTTTATTTTATAAAATGATGTCAAACGCTCTAACAAATATTATTATATATATTCATATCAATATGATAATACAATAAAACATAAACTTTCACTACAGAGGTGACTAGTTGAATGATTCTCACAACTGTAAAGGGCCAACATGATTTTTCTTAGGAAAAGTACATTTATGCTATAAAAAGAACAAAACTGTTTAAAAAAAAATGGGAAATTCACTATATTTGTTATAATTAAATTCACGCATTGATCAAGTGTAAGAAATTATTCACACACTTATATTTAATCATATCAGTAACACGCGCGCGTGCGTATATATTACTTTGTCTATTTACATCAGTCTCAAATCCAAACATAGGATTGAAAAACTTTCAGGTTCCAGTCTCTAACCCTCTGCCTCCAATAATAAATTTTAATTATACTCGTATTTTTATTTTTTAGGCAATATATATTAAGATAAAGATTATAGAATCTTAATTTGCATTGGATCAACAAGAGTAAATTCAATCACAGTAAAATAGTAAAACAGTTGATCCGGACCACCTAGCTTTAAGTATGTATGTAACAAACTTTAGGAACATAGATCCCCACAAACATACCCCAGTCTGACAAACAATGAAAAACTGCTATAAAAAATCAATGCATTAGGCAGAAAGTGCTGTGAATCGCAGGTGGTATACTGGTATTTCCTGTTTGGGATTCAACTCTTTTTTTTTTTTTTTGAGAAAAGGGATTCTACTCTTCAATTAGGCGACGGACTTGATTAAGCGATTTCAAGATTAGACGGTCCTGATCACTCTTTGGCTATTACACATTAGTTCGACGGTTGGAATTAGGCCCCGTTCGGCGATTACCCACACTCGTGGAAAATTAAAAATTTACTCTGAGCTAATTTTCATTTTTCCATCCAAACAGTAGATTTCAGTTTAATTCTCAAACTCATCTCCATCTAATGGGTTACTTTCGAACATGGTCTTAGTTTTGGAGACCTTTTACTTGTGCTAGCGCGAATTCATCTCTTATGCTGAGATTTGTGTGAAAATACACTTCTAATCCTTCACTGTGAGGTGTTATTCAATAATTTAGAAGGCCTTAAAAATGAAGGGAATTACTCCGATACAGTCACCTGATAACTTTCTTTTAATCTTCAATATGAACCGTTGATGTCAAAAATTTGAGGGTTCTGATTGCAAAACGTTTTTAGACATCCGATTATATATTTATGTAGCCGGTCACCAACATTAAAACAGCCGGTCACCAACATTGAAACAGCCGGTTGTATTCTCTCACAACCGGTGACTAAAAAAAAGGAGGGGCACTTTTGTACAAAAAGTTTGGTCGTTTCTCCCTTTTCACTCTTTTCACTCTTTCCTTCCCTCAAACTGTTCTTCTGTCGACCTCAGGGCTCCGAAGCAATCGTTCACGCAGAGGGTACATGCCGTGAGAGAAGGAAAGATCCTAGTGTCCCATCGCTACCTCTACCTCCTGTGTCTTCTCCGCCTTCTACAATTTATATACTTCGTCTCCTCACTTCCAACTTTTTTCATTTTTGTTTTTATCTATTTGCATGCAGAGGAAGATCTTTTAGAAGTCTTTTTTGTTGTACAATTCCGTTGAGGATTATCTTTACTACTTGTGAGAATGAGTGTAGACTAATAATTGCTAGATTGCCAAAGGTTTCTTTATATAGCAACATTCCATTTTATTTTATTTCCTTTTCTCTCTTTTTTTCTGTTTGTCTGAGACGACATGTAAGTTTTTATCAAGAAGGTTCTTAAGTTAGATGATGCAGGTTTTGAGCATAGATGGAGGCGTGGCAAGGTCTTGGTGAGTTCTTTGGGGAGATGGGGTGAGAGAGTCGATGACGAGACAAAGGGAGGGGAGAGAGGTGGAGGCTTAGTAGAGGGAGAGAGAAGAGGAAAGGAGATGGAGACGACGAGAGAGCACTTTAGAAAGAAGATGGTGGCTTAAGGGGCGGATCGACACAACTCAAGTGGCAGCGGATACAAAGGCAGAGAAGATTGGATCGAGAACGAGAGGTGATTAGACTAAGAGGTCTATGCTGCAGTGATGCATTAAACAGGTTAGCCTTTTTTTTGCATTTTCCTGTTATGTCCTTTTGAAATTAACGGATCAGATTTTATTACTCAAATTATTATCTTTTTAAGTGAATGTATGGGAGCACCACCCAAAAATGAAAACCTCGGAAAGAAAGAAAGAAAATGGCGCATTTCATTTGAATAATTAATATAAGCATTGCTATTTGTTAATGTAACATGCAGAGAACGCTTCTATGCATTTTAAGTTTTTTATTTTCATTGACATTTGCATTACATGATCTAAAAAAAATCAGAAAGCTATGTGCTATACATATTATATTAGCAATGTTTCAATTAATATCGTCACAATTGTCATTTCTAAAATTTTGTCTTTCACAATTATGCTTTAAGGTTTTTAATTTATGACAAGAAATACCTTACTGATAGATTCAATCATAAATGATAAGTTTACACGGGATAATTTAGCTTCCTTTTTGTATTGAATTTGTAAAACACATAATCGTGTTTTAAGTAATAAAATATTGAACTGCAGGCATAACAGAGATGATGATCACAGAAAGGAAAAAAGAACGCAAAAAAGAAAAGGAGTCACGAATCTGAAAACCATAGGTGGGGAGGTCGCACCGTCGGCCTCTCGCCTCTCCCTCCCTCCCTCTTCCTTTTCCTCTCTCATTTTCACTTTCTCTCGACGGAGAACGAACAAGCTTTGTCGTGCGTGAAAAATCAATTCGGTGACAAGAAGAAGCCAGATCTGAGCTCGTGGCAAGGAGAAGCCAGATCGTGGGTGAAAAATCGAGTCAGTGGCAAGGAGAAGCTAGATCCAGTCGCCAGATCTGAGCTCATGGGTTCAAGAAGAACTCAGTCGCTCACTGCCACAGCCAACAACCGCTAGCCACCACCTCGCCGGCTCGAGAAGCGGGTGGTTCACATCTGATAGTGGGACCAGACTTGACCTCTTGCATAGCTACCAGGAGAAGCTCCTACGACAGTTCGCCTGGGAAAATGCGAGTCTTACTTTTTAGTGGCTCGCGGTTCTCTTCTTAGAGTTACTAGCATGAAAGCATTGTCCGACCGTCGTTGCCGAACCGACAGTCGGAGGAATAATCCACTCATGGGTTAATCTTCTCTCTTCATCATTTATTTGGGATTTGATTATGTCATTTGGGATAGGATCTCTGAATTACAGTTTTCAGATCCGGCTTGTTGCACCGATGTCGATTTCGTCCTTTGGTGGATGGAGGATTAGATCGCCATAATGGAATTTTTGCTCCGATTCGCATGGCTTTGCTCCAGTTTGCATTGGTTACTTCTCATTTGGAGATTAGATCGTTTGTTAGATCTAAGGATTAGCGAATAACTTAAGGGTTGTCTTGACGTGTTTTGTTTCGATTCCGTCTAGACGGGTTTGCATCGGATCTTTGTCACAAATTTGTGGCAGATAAAAAAAGGAGATTACGGGAGAAAGGATATAGTGGGTCACAGTTGTATACAGTATTTTGTTGACACAAGAAAAGTTAATGCTTACACACAAGATTCAAATCTGCTGCCTCCTTCGTATACAGTATTTTGTTGACAAATGGTTTTCGTTGACAATTAAAGCACAATTTAAGTAACAATATCGACATTGCCTCCTTCCATTTTACCGTATTATCATTTTTGATTTATTCTGAATTTACCGCTGCCTATACAGCGTGCACTACATTATTTGTTGTTCAAAGTTCAAACAATCAAATGGTGCAAACAGATTAGGGAATTAAGGATTTACTTTCCCAGGTGCCTCCGCAGTCCGCAGAAAATGCATGAACGGAAGTAAACAATAACGAAATGGTAATTGATTGTTTCCGTATCGTTTAAAGAACGGAGAATTTTTTTTTGCATCCTTCGTCTAATGGGACGAACGAAATGAAAACGACCCAAACGGCCTACCATTTACATGCCTAATCATAATCCAGTATGTGACCCCATATTTGCGTTCTTGGTTTGCCTCGTTGTCTTTAGCAGTAAGTTCGATAATGGACAAAATCCTTTAGAATTGACATAGTCACTAGGTGAGCGGGCCGACTTATTTCCCAGAACACCCTCTTATTTCTTTCTTTTCAAATGTTCCACAGTATCGCTTGCATTCTTTCATCCCATTCATTCGAGGTAAGGGGTTGCGGGCGCTGTGTCTGTGGCTAACCAGAATTCAGCAATGCTCGGAGATTGTGAAGACAACAGATGGTGGCTGAAATTTGTCTAGATATTGGTTGAGTAAGGGCAATCGAGGAAGAGATAGTATGTAGATTCGACGACATTGGTAGGGCATAAGGTGCAGCCTAACGCAAATTGGGAACCCCTGTTGTTCATATTCACTTTTGTCGATAGTCTTCCCCAAAGCATGGTCCAAGTGAAGATTTTAATCTTCAATGGAACCTTTGTTTTCCAAATCAGATGAGCTGAGTGCAAAGTGACTTCCGAATTAATTATCACTTTGTATATCAACCTTGATGAAAATTGGCCCTGTGGCGACCATCTCCATGCCAATGCCTCATCAGAAATAGTTGTTAATTTGAGACTTGGAAGAGAGTGGTAATAGAGTATTTCTAAAGAAGAAAGATAGGAATCCTTTAATCATGGATGATTCCGCAATGAACCTGAAGCTCGGCATGCTGTAATTTTGTGATAAAAAAGAGGCTAAGAGTGAGTTATCCCGATTATAAACAACCCAAATCCAATTTAGGAGAGCACAATGTTCATTGATTTAGTATCCAAAATTCTCAGGCCTACATTTTTCTTTGGAAGGCAAATTGTCTGCCAATTAATGAGGATTTCACCACCTCTAGCGGATGTGTGTTCGCTTTTCCAAAAGAAACACATTTTGTACATTCAATATGTCGAGTCATCAATGTCGGAAGCATGAAGGCTTGCATGAAATGTAGGATAAGTGCGTTGATAATCATATTAGCTAGGATCAACCTTGCTCCTTTGAAAAGGAACTCCCCTTTCCAGCTTTGAAGTTTTTCCTGGATGGAAGTTAGTATCAACATATACATCTCTTTTGTTGGCTTTTTGATAGTTAAGGAAAGTCCTACGTATTTATTGGAAATTCAGTTGCTTTGAAGAGAATGATGTTTTCTATTACAAAGCGCAGCTCTCTTGGTAAGTTGATGGGCACAAATGATCGCCTTAATGGGTTTATCGTCAAAGTTGTTGCCCTTGCGTATGTTTTCAAGATTTGATTAAGACCTCTTAGATTCTCTAGATGTGCATCGATGATAATTAGTGTGTCATCCGTAAATTGGAATGCTGCAGGATGAAGGTTAGGTCTGGAGGAAACATGTGCGGCCTGTTAGTTTGCAAGACATCAGTCATCTAATTTGGAAAATTATTAAAATGATCTAAAAGAAAAAAGAAAAGCAAGTTTACTCTTTAGCGTAACATAAAGAAGGATCAAAGTAGGAAAACGAATATAATAAGTTTTTTTCTTGTAACGCAACGAATTAACAGCTGGTTCAATTTCTTTGATAACAATTTGATCATGTTTTTTTCAAGAAAAATAGAGGTCCAGTCTCTATTTTTCTTTACTAAAACAAAGGGAGTCAAAATACAAATAAAAGGTTGCAAAACATAAAAAGAAAAGAAAAAACAGGCATGTCATTAGATATGAGATGAGTAACAAAACTAAAATAAGAATAAAAACGAAGAAGACAAAAACCTAGCTAAGACTTAAAAAAACAATAATCCTCTAGTCTTTTTTTATTCTTTCTCTTGTTCTTTCTTACATGGATTCTTCATTGTAATAACCTCCACTCTTCCTGAAGTTTTCGAATTAAGATGTTAAGGTGCTTATATTTGTCCACAAAGATTCTAGCACATCAAGTTTATTCTCACTCTCTAAACACTCTATACACCTTAATGTGCTTTATGTGCCAAATTTCTCTACAAATCTCATACGTTTATCGCAATTACTCCATGACAATTCATCTTTCTTTGTTGACTTTTCTCACTCTTCTTGTATAATCAAGGACCTACACACCAAAATTCCTCTTCAACAAATCTCTAGCTCTAATGGCCTTTATTGTTTCAAGATGAAACCCTCTACACATATCTTCAAAGACAACTTTCTTCGTACCTCCACTAGCTTATGACATGCAAGACTTGATCATCCATTAAATTCTACAACAATGAAAGTCATCAACACTAATAACCTACCTTGTATTAGGAATACTCTTCTTTTTGTCATAATTGTATACAATCGAAAGCTCTTGTATTATCTTTTTCTTCTTCTTCTTCTTCTAATTTTTCTTTACAATTAGTGCATTATGATGTACAAAGTCCTTCTCCTATTATATCTTCTCATAGATATAAATACTATATTTCTTTTGTTGATGACTATTTCCATTTTACTTGAATATATTTCATAAAGCACAAAAGTGAAGTGTGTGATATTTTCCCTCTTTAAAATTCAAGAAGAGAATATTCTTAATACAAGAATCAAAGCCTTAAGAGCTGATGGAGGGATCGAATACAAACCTATCACAACAAAGTTTTCACAAATCTTTCATCAAACAACATGTCCTTATACCCCTCAACAAAATGGGGTGGTCGAACGAAAATATAGACACATAATTAAGCTCTCTTTAGCAACTATGTCTCACGCCTATATACCCTTACAATATTAGAATGAAATATTTTCAAGTATTGTCAATCTCATCAATAGACTACCCTCTCAGGATCCAATTCCACAAAACTCTATTTGACAAAGAACCAGACTACACATGTTGAGAATATTAGCTCCAAAGGATAAAACATGCTATTGCCAAAAGCCTCTTGGTATGTTTGTCAACTTCGATATCTTTGATAATGCTTGAGACATCCATTTGTGGAATTGAGTAATGAATAATCTGAAGTTGATATGTATTGACAACAACACGAAAGAAATGAATTGAAAATGAACAAACTCCAAATAAGTGTTGTACAGAACACCCCCCTTGTTTGCGGACGCGGATTCTTTGTCGCGCAGCAGTAACGAACGTCCAAAATTTCCTGCGCTATAGGCTACGGACGACTTAGATTTGATTCAGGAGGGTCTGATATTATAAAGTTTAGATTGTACGAATCTCGATGCAAATCAAAGGTTGAGATTTACCGCGCAACACACACAGTATTTGTGTTGCGCGGTAGAAGATTTGGTTTGCTTGTTTGCATAGAAAGAAAAATTCATCCATATTCCATTCTCTTTTTTTTTTTTTTCAAATTTTGAACAATGAGAATTTTATCTTGTAGCATGATCCAATTGAAGAATTTAATTTTGGGAGAAATTTTATTTGACTAAATTCATCTCAAAGATGATACTGGCTGAGGTTGATGCTTAATGAAGCGATAAAATGATCAAACAGTGAAGCATTCTGAGTTGTCAGCGATCCATATGAAACATAATAACAATTCGATCATGTCAATTAACCTTCTATGAGAAACCATATATATAAAAAATATAAAACACTAAATTATATAACTATATAAGCAACCTTTTTTTTTTTGAATAAAAGCATGTCCAAGTTGGAGTGCCGGCTTCCATTAAACTTGGAAGCAAATACAAAAAAAAGTGTCTTGGATTGGAAACTACTGGTACAAGAGTTTTGTGCTAGCACCATACCCGCAAAAAAACAAAAGGAAAAAATTACATCACTTAGCGGATCTGTTCTATCTATATACCATATTTCCTAAGCATATTATTTTGTCTTCCTATCCTTTATTCAATATTGAATTATTTCATCTCATAAATGGCCGAAATTTTATCCCTCAATCCAATAGATCTTCATCCTCGATACTATTCTCTTCAGTATCATGTCCTTCTTCACCAACTTGCTCATCTAGCTCTAATTGAACATTTATACTCGCTGAATTTTGTCTTTGATACCCTTGTTTGATACCACCTGCACATAGTTCTATATAAGCAACCTATTGCGTCATTATTCTTTATCATCTTATTACGTTCTCATTTAATTTTCGCAAATTTCTGTTACGATTGTTCGAAACATGTTAAAATCATGTCTGTTTCATTTGTTCCCTCGTTTGCTGTATCGTAAATGGCAGATGAAATGTCACTAATTGAAAAAGATCAACCTCTCAATCAATTTTCAGTATTAATTAAAGTACTATTATTAGCACGTACAAACAAAGAAATATAGACAAATAATAATTTATCTTTTTGTTCTTGTTTGATTAAACGAAAGAGACCTCTATTAAATGACACCAGCCTTCGTACACCGAAATTTAATTGTCAAAGGGCTATAGGATAATAGGATAATGGGACCACTTTATATAATTATAAACATCCTTTTGGATAAAATGGCTCAATATAATCTGATTTTTTTTTAAAGTAGGTACAAAACACCTATTTGTACAAATTAAATATGAAAATTATTATTTTTTATAAAATTACCTCAAGATACAAATTTTAATCTAAAGTTTTCCAAAAATTCATCATTTTGAGAAATATATCCATAACAATCTAGACTTTCCATTGAAATTGTTCTTGATCAGATCAAGAACTAATTTTTAAAATATGATACTTATTATATGAAACAAGCGATACAGATACATCTCAATTAATGGTCCATAAATTTCGTACAAGTGAATGGAAGAGCAATGACTTTATAATCTTGACAATATTTATTTTTGAAGTTGCTTTGAAATAGAACAATATGTGTGTGATCATGAAGTTTCAACGGTCCAAAATGATTGATGCAACTCTAGTCAATATAACAATGTTTATTTATTGGGTGAGGCTACGACACTTCACAAAACATTAAACATGGATATTTCGCCTCTGTATATCAAATATGAGTGCTTTTACATTTTTGAGATTCTTTTTGTACTATTTTTTAAAGATAGTGAAAAGTTGTTTAATATAATGATTTTTGAACGATTCGATATGAATGATTTTTCATCTCTCTAAAAATAGTAAAAAAAATGTTAAAAATATAAAATTTGATCTCCAAGGAGATTTTAATATGAAGATCAAGTTCAACGGTTTAATTCGGATATTTAGACTTTGAAATTTGATATACGAAGGCGAAGTACCGTGTGTTTGGTGCTTTGTGAAGTACCGTAGTCTCACCCATATTTATTATTGATAACCTAGGCGGCCTAGGTTATAGCTAATTTTTCAATTTAATTAAAACTTCAGACTTAATTGCAATTTTCTCAAATTCAATTCTAACACACAATAATGCAATTCAACAATTGCAATTCACTCAAAACACACAATTACTAAGCAATTACACAAGCAATTCACTTAATTTCTCTAATTGCACAATTAAACTCAATTTCAATTAACAATTCTCAAATCGAAGCAATTTAGCACAATTGAAATTAAAGAGAGATAAGGGAAAGAAATGGTCAGTCGCGTGTTGACGGAGTTCGACTTGCACGATGGCCTCGCCTACGTCTCTGGGTCCCTGGCGCCCCCGCTTCTTACGGTAACAAGTTCGGTCCGCTCCACTAACAAGAATTGAGTACAATGGCAGAGAGATAAGGGAAAGAAATGGTCAGTCGCGTGTTGACGGAGTTCGGCTTGCACGAAGGCCTCCCCTACGTCTCCGGGTCCCTGGCGCCCTCGCTTCTTGCGGTAATAAGCCCGGTCCGCTCCACTAACAAGAATTGAGTACAATGGCAGAATACAACTCTCTTTACACACATCAGTAGAGTAATTGGACCCTTGATCTAATCAAATGGTTCACAAATGGAAATAAGAGAAAATAGACAATAAAACATTAATCTAATTGCACAAGTAATCTCTCAACTATCAATAGAATGATTTGACTAATTAAAATTGGGAGGCTAAGTAATAAATTTGGCAAATAGGAATGAGCTCAAGAGTGCTTTTAATGGCTGCTAGAATATAGAGATTTTAGCTTTTTGTTTCAGATAATATGTGAAGAAGAAGAAGATGGTCTCCTTTTATACTTTTTTATTTCTGTAAAAAGTTAAGTTTTCGGAACATAGCGTTATGACGTTGGATTTGTATTTTTGTGCAGATTTGACTTAGCGTTATAGCGCCAGACTATGTGAAAAACATAGCGTTATAACGCCATATCAAGTCAGGACAAAATTTTGTGACGTTTGAAATTTAATTTACCGTTATAATGCCACATATAGCACTATAACGCTAAACCAGAAAATTCATTACTTAGAAAAATTTAGCAATTTGGACACCTTGGCGTTATAACGCCAAACCTGACATTATAATGCCAAGTCTCTGTAAAAACTGGTTGAAAAATATGCTACTAATCAAAACATTATTTTTGAACAAATTAAAAGCATTTTAATAATCTTAGATAATCAAGCTTTTAAAAAACGTTTAATGGCCCTTAACGGTGAGGTGGTCGCTTAACGGTTTAACGTTAAAACGGAATTATACGAAAGTTAAATTAAAAAACGGCCAACCATTTTTTGTCTATTATTTATTTACTTTAGACCAAATTATGGTGCAAACATACACACTTTTGTCATATGTATGACTCTATGTAACTATATATTATATAATATATTTAACATTATTATTAGCATTGCTGTCTTTTTCATTATTTAAAAATATGAATGATGTTATATGATATGTTTAATAATTAGAATTTAGAATGTATTTTATTTTGAAATATGTATTTTTTATAACCTCCACTATCTAATTGCGTAAGTCGTACCAACATAATAATATCTAATGCCAGCATCAATATAACACACAAGACTAGTGTACCCAAACAATCAACACATCATCACAACACTAGTAACTACCGACTAAGCTCAAAATAACTAATCCCAAGTTAATAAAATAGTAAACAAAAATGGAAAAACTAAATTAATTCAACAAGTTGACAAATCACCAAGTACATTACAGTAAGCATCCAGCAAAAACACAAAGAAAAAATAAAAAAATAAAAAAAATAAAAAATGGCATTAAAACGACCTGATTTTAACGGATTTACACGGTTTAAACGGAGTTAAAACCGTTAAACTGCAGAAAACCAGTTAAAAACGTTTTTTCCTGAAAACTTAACGCCATGACAAGTTTTTCCCGTTAAACCGGTTAAACTGAAGTTTAAACTCCGTTTTTTAAAAGCTTGTAGATAATATTTAAGACATAATCCTGAACATTTGAATTTTTATTTGATCATTTTCTATTTTAAAATTCAATTTCAAAATCTTCTTCACTCTGGCGTTATAATGCCAGACTTGGCGTTATAACTCTATAGTTCAGGACTTAGCCAAATTTGACTAAGTTCCTGACTTAGAGTTATAGCGCCAGATTTGGCGTTATAACGCCAAGTCTCTGGAATTTAAGGTTTGAAAATTTTGCTACCAAGCCAAACAATGTTTTTGATGAAATAAAGTTTATATTCATAAACTTAGATGTTATTTAAGACATATTCTTGAAGTTTTAAATTTTATTTCATTCTTAATCTATTTTAGAAAGGCATTTTAAAATTTCAGGATTCTAACGTTATAACAATAGACTTGGCGTTATAACGCGAAGCACGATTTCCCTTTGTACTTAGCCATTTTCAGGATTTAGCACTCTAGCATTATAACATTAAATTTTGCGTTACAACGGTAAATTGTATTTTGTTATGAATTTTACTAATTAACTCCCAATTGTAAATAGCCAAAGTTTTAGAGATTAAACATATTTAACTCCAATCAAGTCTTGAGTTCTTCAGCTTATAATCTTCCTTGATTTAATTCCTTGCTCATTCGATCTTGCTTTAATCACCTACAATAAATCTTCACGACACGCAACTATCGATGAGATTTAAACGTTGTTTTGCAAATCAACAAACTTGAGAAATTATTTGAGTCAACAATTATTGTATAAAATCTGATTGTTAAGCTATTTATATGTCCAAAATATATATGTGTTTGCTTTTAGTTTTGTGTTTCATTTAAATTATACACAATTTTTATTCAGATTTTCAAGCTAAATATTGCCATCCGATCCTGAAAATATATACAATCAATAATCTAGTTCGTTTTTCCGCAGAAACATACTCGTCCCTTGAAAAAGACAGGGAATTCGATCATGCTCTAAATGCAGAGAATTTGGGTTTGCTAATCGTCAAAAGAAAGAATAAAAACTTATAAATTGGAAAGTTTTATTGCGAGAAAAACTTAGAAATTGTGCGTGCTTAGAGAAAAATTATCATATTCTCTCTTTAAATTTCGGAAATACAATTAAAAATGGAAAAAAAAAATGGAGATTGATTTCCAAATTCCAACGGTAGTGAATCAGTAAGGTTTTGTAGGTATCAAACAATCAGTTAGTTGCTGATTTGCTGCTGCAATAACTTCTGAAAATAAGCACTCGCCAACAATATCTGTACTCATTTAATAGAATAATTTCTAATTTTCCAGGGATTTAATAGAATTTTGTAAATAAAAATTTCAAATATTAACTAGGCAAATTTATTACTTGAATGGAATGATATGAAATAAACAGATAATTAAGTTTAAGACAAATCTGAATTTTTTTTTTTAGTATGCCAAGGGATCTGAATTGTATCTCTTGCATAATTTTTAATTTTATGCCGTTTTTCTTTGTAAATTGATAGATATTGGGTTCAAATTCAATCACCCTCCGGCGCTTTATTTATTTCGTATATCTTTTTATTTATTTCTCGATTAATGATAAAAATTCGAATATTATATGAGTTTTCATGTCGAATTCATTGACAACCACAGCAATCATTGTCAATACTTGTCTAATTTGAGAAATATTATTTATATAAACGACCATTGAATAGTCTATTTCAACATGCAATATAAAAATACTGTTTCTATCAATTGGTTTTTGTATCCATCGTTTTCTGTTTTAAAAACTTTAACGACTAAAAATAAGATTTATACTCGATTAATGACAAAAAAAATCTTTAAAATTTTCGGTTGTGAACATGTCAAATGTTACCTCTCATAGTTCACCAAACTTTATAATTAACTCATCTAAATTGGCAGATAAATATCTATAACTATGTCTTGGGTCGGGCAACGTTGATGTTTTTTGAGTGTTAGTTCGGGTCGGACGAGGTCGGGTCAGGTCTCGGGTCAGACAACGTCGATGTTTTTCGGGTGTTGGTTATGGTCGGGCGAGATCGGGTCGTGTATCGGGTGGGCAACGTCGATGTTTTTCTGGTGTCAGGTCAGGTCGGGCGAAATCGGATCGGTCTCAGGTCGGGCAACATCGATGTTTTTCGGGTGTCGAGTCGAGTCGGGCGAAATCGGGTCAGATCTCAGGTCGGGCAATGTCAATGTTTTTTGGGTGTCAAGTCATTAAAATCGGTAAGGACAATAAATAAGATAAATGAAAGATTATTTGCAAGTCATCAAGCAACTTCAAAATTCAGTTACTGAAGAGAATTTGCAAATTTGAGACATTATATGTTCAACATTTGAATCTGACAAAGATGTAAACTAATAATGGAAAAAAACACCTCTGACCAGCAAAAAAAATGTTAGTACTAATTTGCTGATCAGCTACGGAAAGAGATGACAATGCTTAATTACAAGACTAGAAGGAAAAATGGGTTTATAACCTTTTTGTCTAATAAAGTTAATTGGGCCACAAAATTTTTGGATTTTAAACAGATTTGTTAGAGGAATGCGTTTGGGTTGTCTACTAGTTTCATGGGAACTTTAAAAGCTTAAGAAAAGTTTTTTCCTAAGCGCAGCATTGTCGAATGCACGAAACGATCACGCAAATATCTTATTGCGTCTTTCGTTGCATTTTAAGAGCGCAAATATCTTCTTACGGGTCAGGCGAGTTTGCATCATTCGGTGTCGCCTCGAATCGAATTATGAATCTTCTCGGGTCGGGTCGGGTCGGGTTTCGGGTCATCAGGCGTCGCCTCGAATCGGGTTATGGATCGTCTCGGGTCGGTTCGGGTCGGGTTTAGGGTCATCAGGTGTTGCCTCGAATCGGGTTATGGATCGTCTCGAGTCGGATCGGGTCAGATTCGGGTTAGTTTGACTTCAATAAAAATTGAATCAGGTCGAATTTGGGTCGGATCGAATCGAGCGGGTTTTTCGGATCGGGTCGGTTCTGCCACCTCTAATACTCCATAATAGAGGAAAATTTTCATAAAGGGCCAAGGCCCAAACAATTTCAACAGATAGGGCGTAACTATTACTTGCGCCTCTAAGAGGTAGGATCCACATCTGAAAAAATAGCTGCAGAATTCTTTGAATTCAGCAAAATAAGGAAATCTATTCAGGGGCGCAACTATTCCCTTAGTCCTCTGTATCATTTTTAGGATGCTCTTGGTCCTATCTGTTGAAATTTTTGAATTGTTGGCCTTCTGTGAAAATTTTCCCATAATAGAGGATACGATCGGTCGGCTCATCAAAGCTCTCCTGAAATGGACGGATCCATTGAATTTTTCAGCCATTGCAAAGTTGGGAATAGAAAGAATCTCCTCTCTCGTGATTTTTTGGTCCCGTCACCTACCGAAGTGTCATAATCAGCATGTTTTCTCGGAAAAAGGAAAGAAAACTATAAAACGAATCAACAAAAGAAAGAAATGCAGTTGTATTTGTATGCGGGATTTCTTTCCTTTAAAAACCTTGACTTGGAGTTGTCAGTTGTCTATGCATTTGAAGCGCCAAAAAATAACAAAGAAAACAGAGACACGCACCCCACCAAATGCTTAAAAAAAATAGAACGAAATAGTCCCCGTCAAGACACAGTGTGCCTCCCTCACGATGAGAACGAAAGAGAGAGAAGGTGAAAGAGAGCCGAGGAACAAAGGAATGGCGATGTAATGGCGTCAAAGCTCTTTCAATAGTTCCAATAAACTCCCGCCTCTACATCTCTCATTTTTTTTCTCTTCACCTCTTCCCAAACTGCGATCAAAGATCTTTTGTTTCCTCAAGTCCTTCGCTTTTTTTTTTTATATCATCTTTGATCAAATTTTGGTCTCTTTCCATTGTCCTTCTCTTTGCTTGGGAATGAGTTGTGTTGGGGAAGAAATCAAAATAGGTCTAACGCAGAGAAGCTTGGAATGTTTTCAGTACATTGTAAATAGGTGAAGATATGAACCCTCTTCCAACAAAGTGAGCAGAAAAGATTGCTTATTGAGTTCAAATATTCATTTATCTGATGCTCTGGATTAATCTCAGGAAACCCATATTGACCAGGCTGTTAGAATAAAGCCGACTCGATTAGAGATTTAGGTTCTGATTAGTGATTAGGCTCTTATTGTTCAGAGTCAACATCAAGGACAATTTCCAATTCTCCTATACCTGATTATTCAACAAAGGTACTGATATGTTGGTTTCTTCTCAATTTCACTATTGTGCTTTATTCATAATTTTGATCCTTCTAATACTTGGTCTCTTCTGCAAATCAAGCATAAGGCTCCTATTTTTCATATAAATTCACATCGACAGCAAAAATTAATTAACTTTTCCATCTGTACAAGGAGCTTTGGCTTTGATTGACATTTTTTTATAGTATAGCACCAATTAAACTTTTAGCTGGACTTAAATGCAAAATATAAGTTCCAAGTCTCTGCTGACCTCTCACTCTTTACAGTTATGAAGAAGCGTGTCATGATGAAGAAAAATAGAACTAATGGACGGAGCCTGCAACATGAGTCAGAAAATGTTGGTTGTATTTCTAGCATCTTTCGCATGTTTGACTTCCGGCAAACCCCCAAATTGATATCATATTTTAACTATACCGGCAAGCATGCTGGTAAGAAAATTGTATTAGCTATACAGTATACTGCTTGCATTGTAAAAACTAATATTTAATTTGATTATTATTTTAGTAGATCTCTCTAATAATTTTAATTTGCTGATTGTTGCAGTTGTTGATGTCAATGCAAAGAGTAAGACCAATGGAGGAATCCATCCATGTGTTGATGTAAGTGGTCAGCGTTCATAAATTCGTTATTATTATTTTCATGCAATATAGAGTATAGACCAAAATTTTGCTGTATTTACAAAATTTATGAAGTGGCTAATTTTCTATTACAGATAGCATTAGTATTTTAGGTACTGGGGTGACTTTTATGACTCATGATTGTGAGACTTCTTAGCTTGTTACATTTATTTTACAGAATAATTTATCATTATGCTGCTTCCTGTAAGTAACAAGGTAAGCTTTTGACATTATTTAAAACCAAAAATGGGTCTATTAGATGTTAATACAAGTATCAAACATTTTTACAGAATGCCAAGAAAAACACCAGAGCTCTTCCTGGCACGCAGAATGTTAAAACGCTCATGGAAGAAGAGATGGCAAAATTAATTCCAGCGAACATGATAACCAGAAACTGTTGTCAAAATGAAATTTCAGGAGTAAAACATCAAGTTAAATTAGAGAAAAAGTTAAACCAAGAAATGGAGAAGCCACACAGACTAATGTTCCCTCAAAGTCCCGAGAGTTTTGATTTCACAAATCAAACAGATTGCTATGATTTGGACTCATGCTTATCTGAATTCAGTTCTCGAGAAGTCTACCCCAAGAAGAAGGCTAAATCCAATTGTAACTCGAGTTATTCGAATTCAATTATTCTGGAGTGCATTGGTGGGTTGGATCAATCTGAGGAGGTCTGCCAAGCTGACCCAATAGGCAAGCGGAGTAGAAATCATTCCTTTTGGGAGGGAGATAAATCAAAGAATAATCAGGGTTATAGTCGTATAGTTATCTTAAAACCAGGTTTATCAAGGATAAATAGCCCACTCGAAGGGACTGATAGTGAACGAGGACTTCACCATTTTTCTCTCACAGAAATAAAAAATAGGCTCAGAAAGACCATAATCGAGAGTAGAAAAGAGAGAGACTTAATTTCCATTGAATCTGACCTTCAGCATAATGCATCTAAAGTGGATGAAACTGGACAGACTAAGATGAATTTAACTAGAGAGGAGGAGGCTAAAAGAACTGCAGAATCTTTCTCCTATGAAATGGCTAAGATGCACTTAATCCAGAGGGTAGATAATATAGGAAAGAATGATTTAAAAATCAGACGGGAGAGGAAATCACTTTCAAGCCTGTTTTCACTTCCTGATATTGATTCTTTATCATCTCCAATTTGCACCCCAAGAAAAGAGGATGATGCTGTTTTATTGGCTGAAGATTCAAACACAAAATACTTAGAATCTTTTGAAGACGACTATAATGCTGATAGTTTAAACCAGTTTGTAGGTCACAAAAGAACAGAGGATGGTTTCAAGGCAACACCCGAAGGTAACATAGCAATTAAATATTGTCTCGTTATTTCTTATTATTGTACTTCTGTCATCTGGTGTCTGGCACATTATTTGAGACTCTAGTGGAGAAGTACCTAGCTTATTTGGATGCTAATATACTGACTACAGTGTGCTGGACACATTTGTATAGTTTTATTATTCTTGTTTTGGCAATATTGATTAAGCAAACTATTTATATTTGTAGAGTTGGACTTGCATGGGGATAGTAATGAGATACGAACGGAAGAAAGATGCAGTCTTGGTGAATGCATGGATCCTTTAGAGAAAGTGAGTTGTTAGTCAATATGAATTTATTCACATGATGCATGTTCGGTTGAGTGCACATAACGACTCCATCTCTCTTATTTCAGTTGCAAGCAGAGAAACCCGAATCTTTACAATTATCTGATGAAGAAGACTTTTCAAACTCAGATGACAGATCAATTTACATACCAGTTCAATCATCTGTACCAGAAGAGCCTGCTGACATTTCAGAGGAGAAGATCCAGAATTCATGCACAGCCCCTTTGCATGACGAAGTTGTACCAGATGATATTGCCAGATTTACTTCACGATCTGCAAAGCACGGTAAATTTTCTTGGGTAACATTTTGAACTCCTTTACTATAGGAGCATCTGATTTCAGGTACCAAACAAAACCATATAATTTTAGGTACCAAACAAAGTCAGTTGGTAACCTTTTATTTTTTCTTACAAGTACCTGATTTCATCTGTGGTCAACATCCATACTGGAATTAACACAATTATAAGGTATTAACATCTCCCAAACTAGTATACATTTTCTCAAACATTGAACTAATCTGAAATGATGCCAAATTTCAGAGGAGCTGCCTATACAACGATCAGTAATTCGATTCAAAGAGTTCGACATTTCATCTTTTCTTAATCCTACATATGAGACACCGATTCTAGATGACAAGGAAATTCAGTTTGAGTTTGTCAGTGTGGTTGTAAAAGCATCAGGTTTGTGGAGAGGAGACTTGGAGAGGTGGAGAGCTGATGACCCACTACTGGACTCGTTTTTATATGATGAAGTTGGAATTTCGTATGATTACTCCGAGGATTCAAAGTACCTTTTTGACCTAATAGAGGAAGTTCTGAATGACATACAAAATAAGTTTGTGGTTCCCTCACAGTGGTTTTGGTCTATCAATAAAAGAGTCCAGACTGTGCCAGTGGGACAAGACCTAATTCAGGAAGTTTGTAAAGGTGTTGATTTGCTTTTAAAGCATAAGTTCCCATGCACACTGGATAAAATAGTTGCAAAAGATTTGGAGTATGGGTCTTGGATGGATATTAGTCCTGATATTGAAGTCATTGTTGTAGAAATTGGAGATGATATGTTAGATGATTTACTAGAAGAAGCTATTTTTGACTTGTGGTTTTTGTAAAAATAAGAGAAGAATCACTGTTCACTATTAAGCGCATAAAAATAACTTTGACATGAATAATGTTATCTTTTGTAAATATAGGGTCAAAGTTCCTGTGATTAGACAAAATACTCCTGTTTGAATTTTATGGTTTTACTTCTTTTGTAGAGGTTTTTCTTCTCACAGTTTTATGTTGCTTTAGAAGAGCCATTTTTAGTGTACTTGCTACGATTTCAATTTGAAAAATGAGGATATTGACGGAATTAAGCGTTTTATCGCCGGAAATAAGTGTCCTAAGGATAGAATTGAAGAGTTTAATGAGAAAAGAGAGATAGAATTGAGAAACAAGAATGCTCAGTTCAAGACTGAAGCAATTCTTGCCAGCATTTATTTCATTTCACATGTTCTTACATGATACGAGTCCCTTCTTCTATATAGGTGATCAACCGAAGTAAAAGAAAAAAAATACAATTAGTTACAGTTATTTCAGCTAATTGATGCTAAACTGATTATGTTGTAACTAACTTCCTAACTACTTTGTTGCCTCATCTCAATGTAATGGGCCCCATCCGTCAGCTATACTCTAGACTCCTTCACTTGTTGAGTTTGGGCCTCATCACTATCTCCTTCAGGCCCAATGCTCCTCAGCCCAATTATTTCGATATCATTAATTTACATTACTCGATTCTCTTCAACGGCTACTGTTAGTTCATCAATCTGTCGTAGCATTGCCTCCTCCAAATAATTCATGCGCTTACGAATAAAGACATGATATTTCTGAGCAAATTCTTTATAATTTTTCCAAATAGCCTCTTCATTTGTCTGATTTTTCCACTAAATCAGTAGTTAAACCCGAGCCACATTATTCCTGAGGACGATTCGTCTTCTAATTACCAGATGTGATTCCAATTCAACATTACCAATAGGCCCTTTTAAAGGTAAAGTAGGAGAACGGATAACATGGTTCCTACCTTTGCCTTTAGTTGAAAAATGTGAAACACTGAATGCAATTGGGAATCTGGTGGCAAATTAAGCATGTAAGCAACCTCCCATACTCTCTGCAAGATTTCAAATGATCCATAGAATTTTGAACTCAACTTCTAGTTCCTCACTCCACCAACTGTCACATGTCTATATGGCTGAAGTTTTAGATAAACCCAATCTCCTATATCAAATTTTCTTTCAGTTATGTGCTTATCTTCATTCTTCTTCATTCTATTATGGGCTTTGCTCAAATTCAGTTTCAATTGAGATAATGTGGCTTGCCTACCTCTCATGAATGCATTCACACCTTCCACTGAACTTCTTGGTACACTTTCTAGAGCCAAAATTAGAGGTGGGTATCCATATAAAACTTCAAAAGGTAAAGTTTTAATGGCAATATGCCAAGTTGTATTATACCACCATTCTGTTGAGGCAAAAATACTCAACCCATCTATTATGTTTATCATAAACCATGGATCTCAAATAATGCTCTACATATTGATTCACTTTTTTTGTCTGACCATCATACCGAGGGTGATAAGATGTACTCATGTTTAGCTGCACCCCAAGTTTATGCATTAATTCCCTTCAGAATTTGCTATTGAACACTGGATCTCTATCAGAGACAATGTTGAGTGGTAATCCATGTAGTTTATAAATATTGTCCATGAAAGCTTGTTCCACAGATGAAGCAGTGTAAGAAGGGCTAAGACCAATGAAATATGCATATTTAGTCAATCTATCCACAATTACCATTATAACTTCCACACCTTTAGACTTAGGCAAGCCTGTGATGAAATCCATACCAATGTTGTTTCATGCCTCGTCAAGTATAAGTAATGGTTGAAGTAGACCAGGACTAGCCACATGTTCTCCTTTGTTTAATTGACAGTTAGGACATTCCTGTACAAACTAATAAACACAATTTTTAAGTAAAGGCAAATAACAATTCTTCTTTACCATTTCATAGGTGGAAATAATGCCTGAGTGGCCACCCAGAGTAGAGTCATGTAGTTTCTTAAGAATTTGTTGTCTCCAATTATCACCAGTACCCACACATATTATCTCCTTATATTTTATGATTTCGTCAAATTATGTAAGTTTATGGTGGATGTCAGAAGTATTAGATAGATTCAATTTATCTTTCAGTCCTTATATCCAATGATCTCCCTCATAACTATCTTTAATATCCAGCACCCATTTAGGAATCAGTTCACTCACAGTGAAAATTCCCTCATCAGTAAATTCTTGATGGTCAACCTACTTGGATAAGGACCTGTCACTTTTTTCCACCCCTTTCTTGTAATCTTATAATCCAACTCCAGAAGCTTACTTAACTCTTTATGTTGCATGAGACTATGAGAGTGTTGACTCTTTGCTCAAGAAGGTACTTCAAAATCACGCTTTGATTGTTTGACATATAATTAGTTATCTAGTAGGGTTTGAAGGACTAATTGGAGATGTTCCCTGTATGATTCTAAATCCTTGCTATAGACCACTATATCATCAAAAAAACTAAAACAAATTTCCTCAAATAGGGCTTGAAAGTATTGTTCGTAAGTGTTTGGAAGGTGACTAGAGCATTAGTGAGGCCAAAAGGCATCACTTGAAATTCAAAGAGGCCTTCATGGGTTTGAAAGGTTGTCTTGTGCGCATCATTCTCATTTATTCTAATATGCAGGGACGGATCCAGGATTTTCGTCAGGGGAGGGCAAGATTTATAATTTTTTTCCAGGGGAGGGCAAAATAATACAGATTTTCAAATATACATAGTTATTTTGTAAAAAAATTTGACAAATCGTACAAATACACTAAAAAAATTTGTAAATTTTTTTTCCAGGGGGGGCACTTGCCCCCCCCGGGAATACATGGGTCCGCCCCTGCTAATATGGTGATACAGATATCTTAAATCCAGCTTTGAGAAGCATTATTTTCCCTCCAATTCATCAAGAAGGTCATCAATAAGAGGTATGGGGTATTTGTGCTTCTTTGTGTCTTCATTAAAATGTCTGTAATCAACACACATCCTCCAAGATCCATTCTTTTTCTCCACCAACAACACATGAGAAGAGTAAGAGCTAGTGCTGGGTTGAATAAAGGTTTTCTGTAATAGCTCTTGTGTGATCTTCTCAATTTTCAATTTTTGAAAATATGAGAATCTATAGGGTCTAATTTTGACAGGTTTTGAGTTTGGTGTAAGTGGAATTGTATGGTCAATAGCCCTTCTTGAAGGTAAGCCTTGAGGTTCTTCAAACACTTTAGGGTACTGAGTCAGTAGAGCTTTAATACCTAGATCCACTTGCTTCTTTGACTGACCTTCCTCATCTTTTAAATGAAATATTTGAGCAAAGAATAGTTGCCTTTCCTTCTTCTGTTCTTTTATTACATCAATGAAGTCACCTTCTACTCTTACCTCTGCAGCCACTACCTCATTCAATAATTTGACCTTTTTACCCTTACAATCAATAGTTAGCTCTCCCTGCAACAAATTTATCTTGACTTCTCCCACTGTGGCTAACCAATCACACTCCAATAATAAATCATACCCATGAACTTGGAGAACCTTCAAATCGGCTACAAAAGGGTGCCCTTGTAGTTTGAAATTAACTTGAGGACATATTGTGTCAGTTAACAACCTTTCTCCCTTGCACTTCTAAAATCTTTGGAGTAGTTGACTCAGTGGAGAGTTGTAATTCTTGCGCCAATATTGGGTTGATGAATGAATGAGTTGCTCCTGTGTCAACCAAAACACAAACATGCACATTAGCCACATGTCCTTTATATCTCAATGCTTTGGAAGTCCCAACGTGATGAGTACTACCAAGTTTGGTTAGATGCTCTTCAAACATTCCCTCTTCTGCTGGATCTTCTTGCACCTCATTTGTCTCCATAAAATATTGTTCTTCTACTTTCTCATCTCCTTGCTCTTCTTTAATAGCATTAATGCCTCTGGCATATTTATGCCCTTGGATCCATTTCTCATTACATTTGAAGCATAGCCCCAGTGCTCTTTTCTAATCCCAGGTAAGGTTTGTTGCTTTGGTAGTAGTGGTGTTAGGCTTGTGGTTTGGGTTATATTTGAAGTTTTGGATAGGTTCTTTTACTATTCTTGTCACAGGGGTAGTATTGGAAGGGCTTTTGTAAGTTTAGGTAAAGAGGATGTTTATTTGGTATCTAAGGCTATTGGTGTTGTGATCGAAACACAATTACCTTTTTATCATCTACTCCTACTGCCTCTTTAATCTCCAAAGTTATAAGATTCATTTAAGGTTTTTGGTTTAAAAAGATTGATAGATTTCTAAATATCCTTTCTCAATCCTTCAATAAAACTTCATACAAAATAATACTCATTTTTATGCATGTTTACACAACTAGATTGGCTTTAGCCCTTTGATATTCCTTGATATACTCTTCCATTGAACCTTCTTGTTGCAGCCATTTGAACTTTACTACTGGGTTCATGTGGGTTCTGACTTTAAACCTTTCAAAGACATCCTCAATCAACACCAACCATGGTGGATCAGGGTCTCCAATCTATAGCAACTATACCATTCCTTTGCATCACCAGTAAAGCATCCTGTGGCCATTTGCACTTTATTTCGTTCAGGGATTTGGTAGTAATTGAAACAGAAATTACAATTCTCTAACCAATCATTGGTTTTGGTCTTATCAAATACTGGTAAATCAACTTTAGGCATGAATACCTTCTGCAAATAGGAATCATCCACTCTATCAGGTCTATCATGATAGCCCTCATGATTTGGATCAAGAGACCTTGTAGACCTGTTGTTGTGACCACCATTAGACCATTTTCCTGTTTCAAGGTTACTGAATGTCATATTCAACTTCTCCATCATTTGCATCATGGTGTTCATCTTCTCATCTTGAGCTCGTTGAATTACCAAGAATCTCTCCTCTTGATACTGCATTTCTTTCATCTCTTTAGATATCTGAGTCAATCTATCGTTTTGAGATGTTGCTTCTGAAGTCTGCTCACTGTTAGCATCATTTTTTTGGTTTTGGTGGCATGATTGCAAAATTCGTTTACCCCCAACTACGATATGAATATATGATGGCTCTCATACCACTTTTGCATTAAGCATTTAATCGCCGAAAATAAGTGTCCTAACTAGTCCCCTCTTTTATTCAAGCGTTGGACTAAAGCGACAAAAGATGATACCATTATGGATATAGAGGGAAGAAGGGTGAATGAAGATGCCATGTTGGATATTAGAAATCGTAACGCGAATTTGGTTCGTATATTAGCACCGACATGTGCTAAGGCAGCCCATAACGAAGAACAAACCCAATTTTTGCGCAATGAATTGCTTTCAGTTCGAGAGAGAGATGAAGAAAAATTTGAGAACATTCGAAGAACAAGTGGTGAAGTCAATCCAACTCCCGAACATTCACTTCACCTAAAGAAGAAGAATGGTGGCGATATGCGTTCAAAACGAAATGCTCCTTGGGTTGAGAAATTGGCAAGAACAAAGAAAGGGAAAAGGCAAATTATCTCAAATAGTCAAGATTCAGTAAGGTAAATTTTTTTTATTAAAATTTAAATTTGCTTCATAAGATTTCTTACGTAATATTTGTCTTAAATATAGGTATAGCACTAATTTACCGCAAGGTACATCAGAGGAAAATTTTGGATGCTACAATAACCTTGAAGATCTATAGTAAGTGCACTATCTAAATAATGTCTAAATATTTCAACATAATATGAGCTTTCGAAATGTCTAATATTTCAACATTTTTTTTATAGCAATTTGCAGATTACCCAAGATTAGAAGCATGCTGAGTTATCATTTACAGTTGCATTTTGATTTTTCTTTCTTTTAGAAAAAAACATTATGGAGACAAAAAAACATTACTGGGTTTTACTGAGGTATAACGCTGACATACATGAGAAAGCATACTCTAGTAGTCTAGTTTGAAGTTACTCTTGTAATTTATTATGGAGGCAAAAGGTAATTTTTTTTTTGCAGCAATTTGGCGATTACTCAAGAGTAGAAGCCAGCTGAGTTGTTTTGCAGCATTAGAGACAATTCTGTTTTTTGTGTTTTTTTTGTGAAAAGGAAAGAGTAGAAAAATGCTCATTGTAACAAATGAATGTTTTTTTACTTTTATGCGACTGAAAGATGAGAACAAATGAAATGCAGAACTTGAAATCCATATTTTTGGAATTGCATCTAACTACAGCATCTGATTCGCATAATATATACATATATATATATATATATATATATATATATATATATATATATATATATATATACATATATATATATATATAGCACTCATTTCCTTTGCATATGGATTTGTGTGCTGAAACCCAGTTTTGATTTCATTCATTCCCTTTGTCATTTATTTTCTCTTAGCCTACAATTGTAAGGGTCTAATCAAGTCAAATTGACACCAAATTTGTGTTTTCGTGATAATATCAATTCACAACAAAAATATAATATCACTCCCTCGATAAAACTCTTAAAACACTAGAAGTTAAAAATGTATACTAGGCTCAATATTATTTTGACAATCCATAAATAATAGATTTGCAAGTCTTTGCATTAGCAACAAACCCCGATTCTGCCATCCTATCTTGCAATTCTGCCTTGATCAAATTTCCCTCTCTACAAAATCTCTTTACCAACATTGTGCACACTCCCATCTGGATTTACACCATGCTTGACCATTTCTTCTTCCATTAGAACTTGCGAGCGTCCTTTAACCTCTCTTCTCTACACAATCCACCAATCAAAATAGTGTAAGAAACCAAATTTGGTTCAATGCTTCTCAGTGGCATTACATCAAACAATTCAGTGGGGGAAGCAAAATTGAGTATTATTTAAGAAATATAGAGTTCAGCCAGAGATAAAATTGATCATAACTTCAAAAGACAACCAAGTATCTATGGAGTATTATTTAAGAAAAACAAAATTGAAAGGTTGTTTACGACAATTCATACCGATGCTATCCGTCTGGCTCAAATTTGCTAATCACATCCCTGTATTCCGAGTTTGAAAGGGCAAAGGGAGGAAGAACAGTTGAATGCTCGATCGCCTGGCTCAAATTGGAAGGGCGAAGGGGGAATGCTCGATTCGATGGAGAGTGGAGAGTGGAGAGTGGAGAGTGGAATGCTCGATCTGATGGTTGGAGCGAGTGGAGAGTGGAAATGATGATTTCAACGAGAAGAAACCTTAGGTTTCATGAATCTGATTCAATGGAAGAGGAGAGAGATACACGAGAAGTATTATTCATTACGGGCAGAAATCGGGGCAGTGATATTTTTTATCTGGGGAGGCGTATTCATCTGGACCGTTGATCTGATCAGACGAATTAGATCAAAGGAGTGCAGACAACGCTCACTAAATAGTGGTGCAGAGGATTTCGATTCGCTTCGTAACTACTTTGTTGCCTCATCTCAATGTAATGGGCCCTACTCGTCAGCTATACTCTAGACTCCTTCACTTGTTGAGTTTGGGCCTCGTCACTATCTCCTTCAGGCCCAATGCTCCTCAACCCAACGATTTTCATATCATTATTTTGCATTATCCGATTCTCTTCAACGGCTAATGTCAGTTCATCAATATGTCGTAGCAGTACTCAAGTACGCTAAAAAGGTTATCCATTCGAGGATACGAATACGGTGCCCTTCTTCAGGAAAAGCAGCAAGCACCTTGTCTTTTCTTAATCCAAACCGTTCAAATGCTTTTAACGCTTCACATCGGGGTTTTTATTTGAGATTTGCAAACTAAAATAGAGATATAAGAGTTCAGAAAATCTTCCTTTCTACCGAGTATTATTCACCAGTAAAACTACTCTTACAGAATTGTATATCTTTTCTGGCCGAAGTCTTTGGTATTGTTGAGAATGGTGAAGAGATAGATGTATATCATAAGTGACTCCAGCACGAACAATCCTTCAACGAATATAAGAGATGGTTAGGTGTCAAAGATCCACATAGACCATTTCGACTCCAAACTTTCCGCATTTCATAGATTGTTGTTTCTTCTCATAAACAACTTCTAATATCCGAAAAATGTCTCAAACCAATATAGAACACACCAATGCGTTTCTCCTTAGACATCTCATCGCCAATGATAAAGTGGTAGACATCCCTTTCATCATCCTAAACCACATGAGAACCGCCCTAACCAATAAACAAATGAGCTTATCATACCCTCATCTCTCAACTCGAAAACTCATACACAAGAACATCATCATCCCTATCAATCCAAAGGAGCCTAATCCGATTATCGACCTACCGACTAACCTAATTACTTTCCTTGGAAAAAAGGGTTGGATCAAAAGAAATTTGACTTAGGAACCGAAAACCAAGCTAATAAATGGGTGGATAAGGAAGGAGAGAGCACAACCAAATCAATACATCGATCCGAATGCTCCGCAAGTCATGGAGGAAGAGCCCACACAAGAATGTCTCAAGCCAATACCTCTTCATACATGCCATCTCCATTGTATCAAGGATACCAAATCCCTCAAGATCAATCTTTTTACACTCCTCAAACCTTCAATCCAATGATGCCATATGTCTTCTCAATGGTTGAAGAAGGAACTCATTATGTCTATCAACAAGTGTATCACTTGTCTCTATACAACAAGTACAACTCTGCTAGAGTACATGAGAGACTTGATAATCATAATGAGTTCAACTCTATGATCCGGACCAATTGGACTCAACAATTTGAGACTTGGAATGATTATTCCGATCTTACCGAACCCGAAGCTTAAAAGGGAGGGGCACAATAAGGAGCTACTCAACTCAATCAGGATGATCTTCATGTGAGTAGTGATGATGAGTTGGAGTAGTTTAGGGTTGCATTTTCTTTTTATTTTGCTATGCTCCTTGTATGATTTTCATGTTTAATTATGATGTTTGTATGCATGATCTTGAATTTGAATATTATACTTTTAGTGCATCTTTATGCTTTGTCTATTGCATTCATATATTGTTACGTCTCTTGATAATTGCTTCCCTTATTCTTGAATTGGAAAGCCCTAATTGAAATTGATAACATGTGCTTTATTTGTAAATCTTATTTCATTAAGGGAGAGCAAAAATTAAAACTTAACTTGTTTAAAAATATGTGTTAAAATTCTGGAGGAGCTTATGTATTTGAGCCTTTTGCCAAATTTTGCAAATGGGAGGGAAATGTTATGATGTGCATCATATATTAGGCACATCACATATGGTTTTGAAAATTGCCAAAAGTGGGAGTTTGTTGGATTAAACTCATCTCTTGTTTGACAATTTGCAAAACAAATCAGTACTAACCTTGCACAATTGAGTTTTGGTGAGATGCATGTGAACACATGTACAAACATGATGTTGCAAAGGCTCAAACATGCTTCACACAAGTTAAGACATGCTCAAGACATCAAGAGATGGCTTCACAGAGCCTAATGTTACCATAATGCTTCATGAACCCATCACAACGGGTCAGCAACCCATCATAACGGATGTCCAACCCGTCACAATGGGTTAGAAGGAGAAGAGCAGAGCAGAGCAGAGAAGGTGTTTCACAGAGCCATGCATTACTGTAACGCTCCAAAGACGCGTCATAACGCCTTGCCACCAGTTATAACGGGTTCCTAACCCGTTGTAACGGGTTTCTAACCCGTTGTAACAGGTTTCTGCTCAAGATGGCCCAAAAGACAGTCAAAGGAGCACATAAGGGCAATTTTGGAAAGTTGTTATCTCGATACAACATGTTCCATAACGTGTTGCAGGATTCTATAACGCTTCAGGCCTTTTTCAAGACTCCAAGACTCCAAGAAGTGCTCAGCCTATATATATGAAGGGGAGACGAACCATGAAGATATCTGAACCCCCCCCCCCCCCCCCCAAGCTTCCAAGCATCAAATTGAGCACCAAAAACTGAAAGAGTTAGGATAGCCTCCATAATCTAATTGTCAATCCGAGAACTTTTCTTTTGCTAGTTTATAGCCTTTGGTGCACTACATTTGTGTTGTCAAGTAGTGCATCCTTGTCCTTGATTGTGTAGTCAATCAGACCTCTTTATCGTGTAGAGTGGTGTAGCCCCATGCATTGGTCTCGGAATCGAAAATTGGTTTGTTTGTATAGAAGAAAGCAAAGATCAGTTCCACAATTATAAAGAACACTTATTTCTTAGTGGAATCGGTCTTGGAAGGAAGTTTTGGTTCCGAGAGTCCCGTGGATGTAGGCCTAGTTTGTTTGTAGGTCAAACCACATTACATAGCGTGTTCTTGTGTTCTCTTGATCTTTCTTGCTCTCTACTCTCTCATTTTACAATATTTGCACTTTATTCATTAATTTGCGCAATTGTTATTAGTACTTGCTTGATCGTGATTTTAGCTAGGTAATTAATGTCCAAAAGTTTGAAATGGTAATTGTTAAAATGCATTCGCACTAGCACTTGACCTTAGAACCCCAATCTAACATATATAGTATGTATATCACAAAGATTCAAATAAGAATTTAAATTTCAAAGTAAACTTAGTGCCTTCATTTCAAAATTGACTTTGCCTTCATTGCAATAATAATACATAAATTTGTAAAAATAACTCCTTAAATATCGAACCAACATTTAAACTTTTCTGCATCATACTTATTATCCGATTAATCAGATCATTTAGCTTTATTGCTTTATCCAAATGAGTTTTTGTTAAGAATATATCTTATGCAGCTTCTTATTCTTAATCAAAACATATTGAAAATAAATAATTTTTTTAGCAACTTTGATCTTTTCTTTAATATTGCCCCTTAAGTTTCAATTATGGATTCACACTTTAATATTTTGATCATTTATTTTCCAATTACTTCTCACTTTATTTCATTCAGAATTAAAGTGTATTTTTTTA
The DNA here is from genome assembly GCA_964058865.1 of Eleocharis quinqueflora. NCBI lineage: Eukaryota > Viridiplantae > Streptophyta > Magnoliopsida > Poales > Cyperaceae > Eleocharis > Eleocharis quinqueflora. Next base: position 96,624 of record CAXKVX010000004.1, on the reverse strand, counting down.
GTTGGAAGAAAATTATGATCATATATCATTTTTCTTATTCAATCAACTTTAAGTAATGTTATTTTCAATTTAGTGAAAACAAAATATTAAATTACATGATTTTCACACATCATTTTAACTAAAGAGCTTTTATTTTATCTCCATCTTTTAACAAGATATTTAATTCTTTTAATGAACCATATTTGAACGATATCATTTGCTATGAATGTCAGGCTACAATATGTACAAAGACTTGGATTATACTCAAAGTGCCAAATGATTTAAAGGGGTTTCAATTTGGATGCCAGGCAAGTGCATAATCACCATGCATTTGTGGTTGATATGAATTTTATGGATGCTTAGGTGGATGCCATGGGTGCTTGAGCTTGGATTTAGGTTTGGTATGTCAAAAGAAGCATTTGTGTTTTTGAAATTTCAGATTTGGACAAAGGGAGCTATTTATTGCATTTAAACCCTATTTTTTGTGATTTTTCACAAATTTGAGATTGAAATAGCTTCAATTTGAAAACTGTTTATCCAAAAATTATGAAATGAGTTCTGGAGATTTACAAACATAATGTACATGCTTGCAAAAGGAATTCAGATTTGAAGTTGAAATTAGATCTGTATAAATATTAACAAATCTCTGACATCTTTGAATCAAAAGGCTGAAGAGAGAAATCTGACTTTGATTTGAGTTAAAAAAAGCTTCAAAACTTGATTTTACACTGACATAAGACTTATTGCACATAGTGAGACTTAGAGGATGCACAAAAAGAGCTTTATCTCAAGTGCTTGAAGGATTTGAATACATGAAGGATATTTAGGGGTAAATAAGGCATTCACCTTATTTTAGATGATATGTCGGGGTGGGAGAAAGAAGGCTTGAAAAATATGAAGCAAGTTCGACCACTCTCACAATTTGAATAGAAGAAGAAAGACCCTTTGATTTGATGCATAATACATGTATTTATAGGCTAGTTTAGCTAATCTTCACATTGAATTCTCTTTGCTTCTTGATTTTTCGTTGCTTCTTGATTTTTCGTTGCTTCTTGATTTTTCGTTGCTTCTTGATTTTTCGTTGCTTCTTTCTTCATTTGATGATTTGAGTCTTGTATAGCTTTTCATGTTGCAACTTGAGATTTCAGGTGCCAAGTGGGTCCCCATTTTGTTATTTGGGTACAATTAATCTTGAAGAAGTTATATAGGACATCTTTGATCAATGTCATTGATTTATTTTCATTTAGGGTCCATATTGTGCCAACAAGGCATGAATTCATGTGCTTTTACTCAATTGACTACTGAAGCATCCTAGAATGTCCTTCAGGTGTCCTTTGCTGACCTCAGCAGTTTTGGCAGGGCATTATAAGCTTCTAAAATAGTTTGGAGACTGATTTTGACACTTACAACATCTTTATACTTCATCTCGAGTGTTAAATTGGGCTTTTGTTATATGTGTTAGTATTAGGATTGAGGCTTAATGCACAAGACTAAGGTCAATTCAATAGGCGGAAGCATTTTCAATTCAAGTTAAAGTTTTTAGACCTTAATCACCTAGCCACGTAATAGAGCAAGCAATTTCAAGAACTAATTGAGCAAATCACAAATCTAAGTGAAAAGTACTAAATAGAGAGAGAGTGTGAAGAGAGAGCAATCAAGAACAAGAGAACACGCTATGGGTTTGGCCTATCAAATCAACTTAGGCCTACGTCCACAAGTCTCCCGGAATAAAATCTTCTTTTCATGATGATTTCACTATAAAGGAGTGTTCTTTACAAAATGCGAAGCCGATCTTTGACTTCTTATACACAAGCAAGTCAATCTTCTTCTCTTAAACCAATGTACGGGACAACACCACAATACACAATAAAAAGGTCCGATTGACAACACAATCAAGGACAGAGATGCACTACTTGACAACACAAATGTGATGCACCAAAGGCTAAAACTATCTAAGGGTTTGTTCTCGAATAGACAATAAGAGAATAGTAGCTATCCTAATTGCTCTCTAGGTTAGGTAACTGGAGAACTTGAATTAGGCTCTTTTTTGTGCTCAATTTGATGCTGAGAAGCTTGTGGGAATGATTTGATTGATTGCTGGTTCGTTTCTGCATCTTTTATATAGATTGAGCACTTCTTGAGATCTTGGATCAGTCAAAATTATTCCTGGCGTTACAGCTTCTTCATAACGCCTTGGGCAAGGCATTATAATGCCTTAGACTTCTGCCTGTTTTGCCCCTGTGAAGCTGTCTTGTGGGTCAATTCTTCAGGAATCCGTTATAACTCTTTGCTCACCCGTTATAACAGGTTGTAACCCGTTGTGATGCCTTCCTGAAGCGTTACAATAATGCTTGCTTCGGGAAACTTCAGGCTGCATTTGCTTCTCTCTCCTCCTGAGGCGTTATGACACCTTGTGCACCTGTTATAACGCCTTGGTGACTCGTTATAACGAGTCTTGAAGCGTTATGGTAACGTTGTGCTCTATATTGCACATTGAAGCCTTTCCTTGATGACTTAAGCATGTCTTGACTTGTCCAGGGCATGTTTGACATTGATGTGTACCTGTTTTAACCTGCATCTTCACCAAAACTCATGTGCAAGGTTAGTACTTTAATTGTTTTGCAAATTGTTAAACAAGAGACGAATTTAATTCAACAAACTTCCCCTTTTGGCAATTTGTAAAATCTATTTGAGATGTGCATATCAAATGATGCACATCTTCATTTCTCCTCCTTTTTGCAAATAAAGGAAAAAGGCTCAAAAAAACACTCCCCCTGAATTTAGCACATATATATTCATACAAGTCAAGCAATTTTACATTACTCCCCCTTAATGATATAAAATTTGCAAATAATGCACAATTCATAAGATTTTCCAATTGAGAATAAGGGTAAAGAGAGCAATAATCATCACGAGGCATATTAATTTGTTATCTCAATCATTCCTAATTTAAATCTTAGCTCAATGTATTGGTTAATGTCAAGGGGTTTTGTGAAAATATTCACAATTTGATTTTTAGTATCAATATATACGAGTTCTATACTTCCATTTTCCACATGGTCTTTGAGAAATTGGTGCCTAATATCTATGTGCTTGGTTCTAGCATGAGTAATTGGATTCTTAGACATCATAATGGTGCTAATTTTATCACACATAATTGGTACCTTGGTAAAATTCAAATCATAATCCTTAAGAGTTTGAACCATTCATAAAATTTGGGTGCAACAACTACCGGCGACTAAATACTCCGCTTCGGCCGTAGAGAGAGCAACCGAGGTTTGCTTTTTACTAGACCAAGATACTAAAGATTCACCTAAGAATTGGCAAGTTCTCCAGTACTTTTCCTATCTACTCGATCACCGACGAAGTCCGCATCGGTGTATCCTATCAAGTCAAGTTTGATGGTTCTACCGTACCATATTCGCAAGTTAATTGTACCTTTAACATATCGTAGGATCCTCTTAACGGCTACCATGTGTGATTCTTTTGGAGATGCTTGGAATCGTATGCATAGGCATACGACAAACATGATGTCGGGTCTACTTGCGGTTAGATAAAGAAGGCTTCTGATGATTGCTCAATAAAGTGAGATGTTTACCAGTTTTTCACATTCATCAACTCCAAGTCGAATGTTGGTTGTCATAGGAGTTTTCATTGGCTTGCTTTCTTCCACACCAAAGCATTTAACCAATTCTTTGACATACTTGCATTGGTTGATGAAGATTCCTTCTTCGCTTTGCTTGATTTGTAGTCCAAGAAAGAAGGTGAGCTCTCCCATCATAGACATCTCAAATTTCTTACTCATAAGATTAGAAAAGTCATCCGCAAGAAGAAAGTTAGTAGACCTAAAGAGAATGTCATCAACGTAAATTTGTACTAAGAGAATATCCTTGACATTTCTTTTTGTGAAAAGGGTTGTGTCTTTCAAAACTCTTTTGAAATCATTATTAATTTGGAATGTACTTAGCCTAGAGTACCAAAGTGAATGTGGGAAACATGGCTTAAGTCCCTTGCTGGTATAGCTGGTGGATCGAATTATTTAAGAAATACAAATGGAAAGACAGTAAAGTTATGCATGCAATAAAGAAAAATGATATATATATAACAAAAAAATTCAAAAAATGTTAAATTCAATCTCCAAGTAGATTTCAATATGTAGATCATCTTCAATGGTTCGGATCGGTCGTTGGAATTTTCAAATTAGATATAACGGATGTGGAGCACGAGCGATTTGGTGCTCCATGGAGCACCTTAGCCTCTCTCTCTCTCTCTCTATATATACATATATATAGAGGAGGGATCCGTAGCCGCCATCCATTTCGTAGCCGCTCGCAATCGCTCCATCATACTAAGTGTAAATCGTCGATCTGGACCGTTGAAAACATTCTCCATACAATGTAGACTTGGAGACCAAATTTTATATTTTTTGGAATTTTTTACTATTTTATCGGAAGGCTTGAAAATTGGATGTTTGTAAATCGTTAGATAAATAAATTTTCAATCCATCCAATAAAATAGTAAAAAAATAAAAAAATGTAAAATTTGGTTTCCAAGTCTATATTAATATGGAGAATGTTTTCAACGGTCCGAATCGGCCATTTACAATTGCTACCATGGAGCGGTTGCGAGCGGTTGGAAGTTTGGAAGCTACGGATCTCTCCTCATATATATAATAAAGTTTGGACTATGTGTTATATGATTAATATATCAAGTTTTGTCACTAATATTAGGTTGAGTAATATAAGATATGCCATATAAATGTGATTAAGTAAGGAATAACATAATACATATTTCGCTAAAGTTTTGAATATTGAATACATATAGAATTCAAATAAATTAATTATAGTTGTTAATGGACCAACTGTAATTGATTTAAAGTGATGCTAGTGTTAAGATAAAAGTCAGGAGTATTGTTTGGGCTTTTATTTTTTTTTGTCAAGTAACCAAACAAAACATACCAAGGAACAATTTGGAAAGGCAAATTATTGCCTTCTTTGGTTGATTACTTCCTGACTTGTTGTGCAAATAATACCATATTTTGTGTATACGTTCTGAGCAGTTGTAAACAAAATTTGGAAATGATTTGGAGAATATTTTCATGAAATATTTTCTAGAATATTTGTAATGAATTACGAGATCTCTCCAAGATATGTTAACGCTAGTATATAAGCGTTGGGTCTTCAAGAGATACGGGTGTGTTAGGTGTGCATATGTTGCACTTAGAACTCTACCTTGCGCTCTCCATTATTAGCAATTACCTCGACACTCATTCGTAAGTTGAAGGAAAAGAAATAGCATCCGTGTTCACTTCAAAGAATCAGTCAGCAAACAAATCGAGGGATAAAGAAAATGAGCGCAGCAAGACACACACTTCTTACATTTACGAGGAATTCGAGAAGATGGAAAGTAAATTTATTCTTCCGCTATTTAATTAATTACCTTAAGTCTTACACAGAGATAATTGTAACGGTTTATTTAGAATTTTCATTTTAGCTTTACCTAATTGAAATCCCGCCAATACTGAGCACTAAAGGTAAATTATTTTTGTACATCAAGAAAATTAAAATTTCTTTCTTTTTCTTGCTTTTCATCTTCTGCTGATATCATCTCTGCTTTACAGATGCATCAGTGAAAAGAGCATCATCAATCAATGAAACAATATTGTGTGCCAGGCTCTCCAACACTCTAGAATAGCTCTCTAGTATTGCCTGTCCCACATCCTACAAAATAATTTTAGGGGGCAGAAAACTTTAGAATGCAACAAAGCACCGAGAATCAGCAACAAAAATGGTAAATCATATATTCATTAATACATACACCTAATAGATGATACAAGTCTCAAGAATTCAAGGTATGTATTAAACAAAATAGTTATTGCTGTGTGAAATTATTCTAAAACTAGGTCCAGATTGTGTCTGACTATAAACATAACTGTCCCTCCCAATGTTGGATTAAAGAGAAGCAATAAACGAACTTCAACAAAACTTTATTAATCATTCATCTTGCACAAACCTTGCGATACAGAACCCATGCTTATATAGCCTATCCTTGTAATCTATTTTAAGCATCTATTTTAATACTACTCATACACCAACTAAATTTGTAAACGAAATATAGTATGATGCTAAAATAAAAATAGATTTCCTAAATTAACTTTCTGCTAAAACATAAAACACAATTCTAAATTAGAAAATTATTTTTGGATCAAACTCTCAACACCCAATCTGTCCCTGTCCCCATCCCTTTCTAATATGAATTAATCTATGCCTAGTACCTACTCAAAAAGAGAACAAAAGCTAACTTCCTATTTCCAATTTCTAACAAATAGTTAAAATCTTATGGTTTAATGGAAGATGCAATAATTTAATTGAAAGCATTACAGTAATTTGGGTTTTTGTTTGACTACCAAAATTTTTGGATGTTGCATGAGCCTCCCCTTCTTACAGTTTTACTGTGGACCACATTCTAGTATTCTGCTTGCCTGTGGGGTATGGTGGTGCCAGAATGGTGTGCTACCAACAGTTAGTCCTCTAATATAATGTTGACAAAGAACTACAATATTCGCCTAATCCATGCTCATTTATTATTTATAGAAAACCCAGTACAATCTTCTTTTTATGTTAGAACTATATAACATACATACCTTGTTATGTTGGATTTTGCTTGTATCAACTCTTGACTGAGGTAAGCTCGGAAAATGCTGTCTCAAGGACAACAAGAGACTCTCAGCTCTAGTTGCTAGGACAAAGTTTTTATCACTTGCATCCATTAACTCCTTAACCTTATTCCATGATGACTTTGATTTGGACGGACGTACTTTTCTTCGCCACACATACATGGCAGCCTCCACACAGTTGGCTAACGCAAGCGCCTCATGCTCAGAAGAAATTTCAAGGCAGACTAGGAGGTGTTCTGGAGAGAAACGGTCTAAAGTTGACATGTAGCGGTATATTGAGTCTCCGACGCATTCTCGTCCACTCTGGATTGTGAAAATTGAGCCTTGGGTTAGTTATGGATGCCTGTACTACATATAAAGCAAGTGTGTTTCTAATCTTAATTTCATGAATTTTTCTTTTAAAGATAGATTACTCTTATAGCCATTGCAATGCTGAAAAGAACCTACTCATTAATCAATAAATACAATAATTTGTCGACTGTTTGGAAACTTTTTTTTTTTCTGAAGGAGACAGCACACTGGTGTCCTAAAACAGGTGTATTGTGAATTTAAACGCAACATTGCAATATGTGTGTCAGTTGCATTATGCTATGCATGCTGTTGTTCACCTTGGGGAGTGCTTCAGTGTACGATTCAGGAACATCCATTTCAGCAAGAATTGCACAATTTATAGCCAATGCGGCCTTATGAATCTGATACGCACAATCCCGCTTCTGTCTCAAATCTTTGCATGCTTTCTCGGATAGACCAGATTTTGACAAAGACGGCACTGGCAGCCACCACTTTTCTACATTTCGGTGAGGCACAGTTACAAACGGGGTCACTGCATCCTTTTCTAGTTTTTTATTTTCATCTATGTACCAGAACTCTGTCTTCTCAAAGTCATCCAGTATTTCCTGGGGCAATTTTACATTTTTAAGTTGATGGTCATAGAACAGCTGCTTTCTTTTTTTTGCATGTCACATTTTTTACTTTCGCTTTGTTTCTCAATTTCCTGATGTAGTATTTATGAATAGTATATGTAAAAAGTTTAGTCTGCTTAAGTGAGAATCTGATCTGCTAATTTTAGCTGATGCAGATTCCCAACATCTGAAAATAACCCAATCACTTTCACGTTTATTTTTATTTCTTAAGAAACACTTTGATCCTAAAGAAAGATTTATTTAATTCTTCAGGAAATTTAACTCCCAAAAAGTGAAAAGAAATCAAGCCTTTTTTATCTTAGTAATATACTAATATTTAATAATAAACTCACAAGAAGCATAGCATCCAACTTGTCAAGTGCAGGCAGATTGATTGCAATATCTGATCTTGGTCTAGTCGCCATCACCTTAAAGCATAAACACGAATGTTTAATATACAGTAATTAGAATTTTCTATGAAATTCTAATCAGATTGAGCACTGACCTCTAACTTGGTCCCATCTGGCAGAGATTGTGTAGATGGGAATAACTCCACTATGTACTCACAAACAGAGAGAAGGCAGTCCATCTCTCTTTGCCACATAATTTTCTTCTCCACTGGCAAAGGTTCCAGCTTATGGCAATTTCCAAACACTGTTGCTGCTCAATGTCACATACAAAACAAAGTTGGAGACACAAATATTTAGTCCATATAAATGATTGACAATATATATTTTTAGAAAATATAATTAACAACATATTGATTTCAATGCTCTAGACAAGGTAGAGACTCGTCAGAAGAAATTAAAAAAAGAACTGAATAAAGAGAATGATGTAGAAAAGGTTGAGGTCCAAATTGGCTACAGCCTACTCCTCAAAATAAAAAAGTCTTAAGAAAAAAAAAAGATTGAGGTTCGGTGAATACTGTGGTATTGAGTTCTGGTATTGATTGGTAGCACAGTACAAGTTCAGACCTGTACCAAAGTAACACTTAAGAGCTTATGTTATGGCAGATTAGTAATGATTATCCGTGCTGTTAAACCAAAAATTGAAGAAATAAGAATTAAAATGGACCTACCATGTAATAAAAAAGAAAAAGAAACACGAAAAAGAACCTACCGTAGAGATTAGTGATTGCATTTGAGAGAGCAACGGCACTAGAAACCCCTTTTCCACTCCCTGACATGTCTTCTCCCAGTAAAAGCTTGGAAAATTTCTCCCTCATCACCTGTACCTCTACATAAATCAATCATTCAAACACAAAATAACATCATTTTCAGCTGATATTTAGTCGACTATCATAATTGAACTGATATTGTGTACTCCTTTATGTACCATTATCAGCTGCCCTTTGATCCAGCACCTCGGCACGATCCTTGACACTGAGCTTGTTTTCTACTTTTGAAGGCAACGGTACCAACTCCTGTACCGGCCATGTCTTGTGAAGAGACTCATACGAAATTAGGAGCTCGTCAAGTCGTTTTGAGAGAGAGAAGAGAGAACTGGCATCTGACAAAGGGAATGCAAAATGTTCTTGACAAGGATTCTGATCTGCTTCAGAGGTCTCATCACATGTAGAGGTAGAGGTGCTATCCATGGTACTCATATTCTCTAAGAGATAGATAGAAGAACGGTTGATAAAGAGAAATTGAACAAGAGTAGTGCTAAAATTGCACACGAATGCGTGCGGTTTACGCTTCAAAAGGGTATAAGACGTGTGTTTCTTCTGAAATTTTAGTTTCTATTTTTTGGCGATACAGAAGGAATTGTAAAGTCACTTTTGAGAAGAGGTGTATAAAGAGACTAGAGAGAAAGCGGGAACAAGGAGGAGAAAGCACCCTTTTATTCTTGCTGTGAAGTTGCGAGATTTTACACGTTGATAGCCGGAGCGGATTCAGAATTTCGAGCTTAGACGATAAGAATTAGAATTTTTTGAGGGGCAAAATGAAATATATTTTAAAAATTTGTCAATTGTATAAATATATAAGATATATTTTAAAAAGAATTCAGACGGATAAATGTCTTCATCTTACTCTTTCTAGCTACGCCCGTGTCGATAGTTATGTAATTGATTTTTCTATATTGTGTCATGAGTGCAGCGTACTATTTGACCGTCAAAATGAATTACAGAAAGCTCTTAGATTGAAAAATCGGATCTTGAGAAAAATGAACGGCTATAAGCATGTGCAACAAAGTGTCGTACAATACCTAATTTGATTTCGATAGCTACTATCAGAATATCGAAAAAGAAGAAGTTGCGAGATTTTACAACAACAGAGAATATAAAATTGGTAACTTTTTAGTATATCCATAACTTTTTAATTAGTTTTGTAAGGTTTTATTTGAAAAATCATTTTTAAGATTGTCAAATGTACCTTTGTCATTAAAATCACACACATTAATTTTTGTCACTAAAGAGAAGGTTGATATTTTACAAAAGCATTTCAATTACTTTTGCATACAAAATATTCAGTACAATGCATGCCGATCAAAGAGTTTATCAGAAAATATTATCTGGATATAAAATAGATATTCATTATCGATAAGTATTAATATTTATAAGATTTCCGACAAAAAAAATCTGTAATCTGCTCATGGACTTGCTGCTATTTGAATATAAAAATTGAATATTCGAATTGACAATCCCAATCACAATCAAAGAGTTAAAACCACATTGGAAATGATAATTTATTATTAAGACTCATTCATTAATAGACACGTGATATGTGTCTTTTACAAGTATGATTTTTTTTTTCATATTGCATGATCAACAAAACTTTTCTATGGTAACGCACATGTATTTAAAAGGCCCTTTTCCGTAATTAAAATGCTATAAAAAAGTAATTACAATGACTGACATGCATTGCAATTCATGTCCTGATAATTCACAGAAAATGCCAATTCAAACATAAAAAAACCCTGGCTTTTTTGCAATAGAAAGGAGATTGTATATGAAAAAAAGGCAGAGACAATACAGTCTTTTGAGCAGCTTTGTCTGGCTGTATGATTATAGCATTAAATTGGAACCGGCGCCACAGCACGCCAGTTTCTTTTTTAATTTTTCTTTCCGTTCTTTTTAATTCTGAAGCAACCAAGCATGTGGGCCTTTAGCCTTTAGAGAAGCACCCCTAAAAAGAATGTCACGCTCCTAAAATATGGAACGTTCAGATTTAATTCAACAGATTTGATTTTATAATATAAAAATCTCATTGAATCATATGATTGGTGATCAGTTGTTCAAATATGATCCAACGATTCAATTGACAAAATAAAATCCTCACAAACTCCCCTTGTGTTAAGTTTTAGTATGTTTCAGAGAGTTTGTAAGGGTTTTATTTTGTTAATTGGGAGCTTTGTCGCCCTTTATGTAAAAACAATTCGGAGATATGGTCTTTGATTTTTCTTGTTATTCGGAGCTTCGACTATTGTCTTGTAATATTCGGGAGCTATATTCTTCGTACTTGGTTTATTTTTATTGAATGGCTATTGGTATCTTTTTTTGCAAGTATGTCTTTTCGAAAGATGATACATATATGTAAAATTTTTGTTTCCGAACAAATGTCCAGAAAGTTTGGGTACCTTCGAATTGCAACTATTCGAAAGAAATCACGATGTATTCAATCAATCGTATGTTTACTCGTTGCGAGTTACGAATGTCTTATTGATCGTGTTTTATTCGAGGTATCATGTGATTAATCGGTACACAATCAAACATTCTTATGAAACACTAACTTGTATATATAGTATGTTCACAAACAATAATGTGTACGAGATTGTGTTTTGGTATGTCAACCCCGATAAATATCTCGAATTTTTTTTAAATGAGGTTGTGTTCGGATAACATTTTACTGCCCCATATTATGTAAGTGTTTATATCGTCACCCGAATTTTGGAAGTTCACAAATTGTTCAAGCTTGAGAACATTTAATTCATTTGTGGTTCATGTCTCACTCCGTGAGTTTTTTTAGTTGGGAACTCATCCCATGAATTTTCTTACATTTATGTTGTGATCGAATTCATAAACCGACTACTACCCGAGTTTTGTGCAGGGTTTCTTCTCGTATGTTTGTGTTTTGTAGGTTATGTCTTAGGAACGTACGATTATAAGTCGTTGGCTTCCAATAGATATTTGCCAACATTCCGAATCTGTTGATTTTCAGCAACACCGGATAGCTTGTGATGATGTGTCAATACGTAGAATGTACAACTATGAACATAAGATAGATGAAAATATCATTTATTGAAACATATATTACATTATTGGTTCTACATCAGATAGCTGACTACCATTGACTATGCTTACTATTGGTTTTATTCCGACCACCACGTGGTCCAAATAAAAGTGTTGGAAAGTCTATTGATAAAACTACCACATGTGAATCACATTTCATGTCTTCAGGATTTCTTCTCCCTCTAGTGTTTTCAGTTTGTAAGCTATGTCTCTCTAGAAAGGATTACCCAAAGGGTCCCTCCCATGGGGGGTCGAGCTTCTTCACTCTTTTTCCTGTTGCCTCGACCTTCCGAAGGACTAAATCCCCTGCTTGGAAATGCCTTAGAAAAGATCACCCTTTGTGATCATCTTCGGAGAAGAAGAATTTTGTCTGCCTGGATTGCTTATTGGGCTTCTCAACTGCGACAGGTTGATTTGAAATTGTTAAATGAATCCTTATGTCTTTCTTAATACCTCATCTCGAGCAAATGTCGCCGCAAATGACATTGATCGTGGGTGTCGGTGGCTTATTGTCTTTCGGGTGCTCGTCACTTGGAGTGTACGTACTTTCGGTGGTATTCACATCACTTTTCTTCCCCCATTATATTTGATAGGGCCTTAATATATTCGGTCTGGCTCAATTAGGCAAGTGACTCGGCCGACGGATGACCCGCCTGGTCTTGAAAATCTAGCCAAGCTATAAATAGGGGAATTAGTGCTTGCTTAGAGGCTAATTGCAATTTGCTTAGGACTAGCCACTGTTCTCTCTCTTTCTCATTTTCACTCTTGTAACCTTTGCTCTCAGGGAATTAATATATTAATCATTTTGTTTATCTTGTCTTCTCTTCTCTTTCCTTCGTTACATTTGAACCTTCCGGCTTTAAGACACGGGTCAGGATCAATATCAAATAACGAATGTCTGAGAGGTTGGAAATCTCGAATTTGGAATTCGCGATGAAGAATAAGTCTCTTTGTGGCTTATCCCACTTAGCATAGGTCGGGTAGCTCGGGTTATATCCCCTGCGAATTTCGCGTCATGGAGAGCGTCCGCCAGTCTTCTTTTTATCTTTTCTAGGGGATGTAGGTTTTGTGTCATATTTTGCTTTAGTCGTGTCTTCCTCTCCCTGAATGTATCTCTCTACGAATTCCACGAATTCTTGTAATGCCATTAAGTTCTTCTTGTGCGAATCGAACGTCAAGGATCCTGGTCCGCCTGTATTTTCTAGCCCCCTTCGGATGGTGGTGATGGCTACCTCTTGATTGTAGTTTTTTATTGTCCGAGGTGTGGAGACGAAATGGTTGACAAATTTTCTTGTTGACTCCCCTTGATTTTGTTGCATTCCAAATAGGGGCTGGTGGTCTGATGTTCGCGAACTTGGCCAGGAATTCCTCGCGAAGTTTTCAAAGTTTCTTATGGAACCCCTCAGAAGGTTTGAGTATTAGTCGAAGGCTACTCCTGAAAAACATGTGACGAAGACTCTGCCAACAACCTCATCTGTGGATTCCAAGATTTGTATGTTGGAATTGAGACGTCAATTCCAATAAATAAAGTTTAGACTACATGTCACATACTGTCACCTAATATTATGAGGAGTAATATATGGATATGCCAAATAAAGTGATTAACTGATATAAAGTGGCATTATACGAATTTCGCTAAGATTTTGGGCACGATTGCATATAGAACTTAAGTAAATTAATTATAATTGTTAATGCACCAATTCTGATTAATTATACTATATATTGATGTTAGTGTAAAGTCAGAAATATTGTTTGGGCCAAATCCAACTCAAATTGGATCAAAGCCCAAATAAAACAGCACAAATGCAAGTCTATTACGACCGCAAGAAGATCATTTGCGACCGCAATGGATAGGAGAGACTTGACAACAAATCTTCTGATTTTCAGAAGATTTATTGCGGTCGCAATAGCCCTCATTACGGCCGCACGAGACTTGGCATATTTCGTGCCAAGTCTGGAAACCAAGTCAATTGCGGCCGCAATGAATTTTATTACGGCCGCAAGAGACCTATTCCATGGCTGCCTAGATTTGTCGTTTTCTTTTCTGATTAAATAATATAATTATCATACCAAATTCGTAGGATTACTCACAGAAATGAATATTAGAATTTGGAAAAGAATTTGAGAGAATATAATTTCAAATATTTGATGAATATTTGATAATTAATTCGGCTCTTTCCAAGATACACTAACGTCTCTATAAAAAGTCTTGGGTCAACACATGTTTACAACGTTTGGTTGAAAGGACATTTCCCGGTTATCGACATAGGGCACATGTGCTGTACATAGCCACCTATCTATCCATTAAAGATATATTTCTTAGTTTCGTTCGTGGCCTTGATGAAAAGATTGGCACTAGGATAAAACAAACGGGTCGCTTACGCCCAACAAGACGCTTTCCCACTTCCACCGCAAGAAAGGCTCCATTGAAAGGATGATTGTACAAGGGAGACCGTAGGGGTGGAAGGTAAGTAATTCGCTTCCGCTTTTTAATTGATTTCACTCACGTAGCAACGATTTTAATTAAATTGATTGTTTGCAAATTGTATTAGATTAGGGAACAGTTAATTGATATGATACCCTAATTGAATTGCACCAATCGATCTATAACCAACATTGTAATTTTTCCCGCACGTTGTAGATTAAAGCCTCAGGATTTTTTCTCTCGTTCTCATTCTCGTTTCTGATGAACACTCTGAGGTTTGTCGGTATCTTGAAACCTTTCATTCAAAAAGTGTATATGTGAAGTTAAGGGACCTAGGGCACCCCCTTGTCATTGTCGATCTGCTCGATCCTTTCATGCATGTCCATTAGCTTCTTATGCATGTTGATAAACATGTTCCTCTCGAGGGTTCATGGAGGAAGAGTTATCCTTCCAGGAACTCGTCTTGAGCATAGTGTGAGACTGATTTGAAACTTCGTTCTCTTCTGGTTGGGGTAATAGCCCAGAGAGGTATGATGCGGTAATTCTCCCTTCGAGAGCCGCTCCTTTACTAGGGTATACATCGGTTGTTGTTCGTCCTTGTTCTTCGGGTAATTCGGCAAGGCATATCCACAAAATCTCTCGTCAAGCGTCGTGGTGGTGGCATAGCTGTGGAGTTGACTCGAAAGGTTCGTTGGGTAGTTTTAGGCTTAGGAAGGTTTTGGCGAAGATGGGGTAGTGCAGTGTGCGGGTAACTGCTCCAATGATGATTCGTCCATGGGTACCATCCTGAATATTGTCCATATTGAGGGGTGTTGTAGTACCTATTCCACATAAACCTGTCAAATTGTACATAGGGATTCCCATAGGGATCCTAAGCTGTGTCGGACATCTGTACCGGTGGATATTTATACCAGTAGTATGCACGGAGATTAGTGATCCATGCGGGTGCTTCGGGTGCCGCATGTGTGGTTGCCATATTGGTAATTACCTGGTACTGTATTGGGGTCTACCCTTTATGAGTGTGGTGATTAGGGATTGATGGTTGCGAGGGGGTGATGGTGTCGGGGGTGGTGAGTTTCCCGGTAGAGGCAGGACAACCTCCTATTCGGGCCCTTCGAGAAGAGGTTCGACTCTGAGGGCTTCATAGACCGCTTTTGATTCAGGCCTTGTCTTCGATTGGTTACGTGTCGCGCGTAAGTCTGTCGGAGTAGGATATCCTTATGGTACCTCTTGCACATGGTCGTCTGGGGTTTCTAGTCGAGTATCCTTTGGTATCTTGTGCCGGCTTACAGAGTTGTCCATGTTTGCCTTGATAAAACCTTGTCTACAGTTGGTGTTGGTGTCCCCACGGTCGCTGATACGGTTCAAGTAGCGTTGGCCCGCCTGGTTTAAGGATGAGTGAAGCAAGATCCGGCCAACTGGACTTAACCGTCTCTTGTGGTATTTTGTAGAGAGATGTTGCAGTGTTTCCACCTAATAAGCGTGTTATGTTATGTCCCCTCTAGTGTTTGGAGGAGGTATTTATATTGTATGATTTTAACCGTTCTCCAAGATGTTATGGGTGATTACGGTATCGTATCTGATTATGAAATAACTGTCATCTTGCTTGATCATGGGGTCGTGTGATAACCATTCGTAACAGCCTCTCTAATTGCTTTGCTTGACGTGTTCGATAGGTATTGAACGCGTCTAAACCTCTTGTCCGAGGTGGTGAGTCTTGTCTTATGTTCGAGAGGTTGTACTTGACATGTTTAATTCTCTCTGTACTTGCTGAATTTTATAATGGATCTTAAATTTATCAGATCATTTTACTAAATGACTATCAATTCTAAAAGAGAAAAACAATTTGAACCGTCCTCCTTTCCACGAAGAATAGTAGTAGATTCAGACTCAATAAGACTGGAAGATGAAGAGAGATTGAGAGAAAGGTCTGTGAGTTGTAAAAAATAAAGTGGAGAGTAGGACTGCTAATGGACGGGTTCCAATGCATGTCCAGCTCAGCCCGTTAATGAGGAGTTGAAGTTCGTGACCAAACCAAGTCCATGATTATCTACTAATATTTAGTTCATGTCCAGTTCATCTAATAACCGAATAATGTTCACTATTTGCCCATAAGCTAACCATATGGACATGATTATGGACACCACAATGCACTGTTCTCTTTACATGAAAGTTTTTTCATCACTGTATTTAATAACTTAGATTTCTTTGTGCGAATAACTTAGTTCTCTCTCTGTGAAACAGAGAGTTAGAACTTGATTGATCTATTGGGATGTCTGAACATATTTTCATTTAATCCACACTGAGTTCGCAATTAGTTCACAATTTGCCCATAATTTGTCCATGATTGTCCACAATTAGTTCAGTTTTATCAATTGAACTTGGATTGAACTTTAACCAAGATCAAGAAATAGTTCATTCCATAAATATTCAATAGTGTCAAGTCCATTTTATTTAGGAACCGTCCTATTCATTAACAGCTCTACGAGAGAGTATCGGCTCTAATCTTAGCCTCTCATCAACATACTGATCAATCGGTTTAGATAGATACTTCAAAATTGTCACGTGTTTATTCATGAATAAATAGAATTAGGACTTTCTGCT
Organism: Eleocharis quinqueflora; assembly: GCA_964058865.1. Lineage (NCBI taxonomy): Eukaryota > Viridiplantae > Streptophyta > Magnoliopsida > Poales > Cyperaceae > Eleocharis > Eleocharis quinqueflora. The sequence continues at coordinate 79,807 of CAXKVX010000004.1, read as the reverse complement.
CCGTTTTTATAAAAGAAGGAAAAATAATATAAAACCGACTAATTTGTGATTTGATTATATATATTGTGGAGACAACCTAGCTTAATTTACATTGAAATATACCCACCGGCAATGATTAGAAATAAGAATTATGGATACGAACTAAGTGGATGGTTTATGGCTCGTACGTTATGTCCATGCACTTTGATAACATAATAAAATAATTAAGCAATACGTGTCACGTAATTAGCAATCAGGTAGAATTTTCATTAAGGGAGCTGATACGTAGATACCATATTTGATACGTATGTCCATGCACTTTGATACGTCGATTTTATTATGTATCTTTAGTTGAATTATATTGCAAATTATTTGAGTTATTATGCAATTTATCTTTTGTAATGAAATAATTATACATGTTGTCGATTTTATTATGCACATTTAGTTGAGTTATCGTGCACATTATTTAAGTTATCATGCATGTTATATTTTATAATGAAATAGTTATACATATTAATTTCTGTACTGAAATAGTTATTATGATATAACATGCATAATAACTCTAATAATGTGTATGATAACTTAAATAAAAATGCATAATAAAATCAATATCAATAGTTGATATCAAATTAATATCTACGAAACATTATACTTTCATTAATTCTACCAGACAATTCTGTAATCGTCGTAGTCAATAATTGTTATCACGGGTAGTTAGACGTGCATGCGATATGTTTCCGGTTCAGCATTTCTCTTCATTTGGAGTTGAATTATTAAAAAGAAACACGTGTGTGTTGAGTAGGGACAATTAAAAATTGATTATTTGCTTAACCAAATCATGGAGCTTGGACATGCATATGCATGATTAATTCTTATCTTCTCTTAATTGATATAAATTCCATGGACGAAATTAAGAACTAATCAATAAAACCCACTTAATCATTTGATTGAAAGACTAAAAGTCATAGTTTACATGCTTTATTATTATTATTATTATTATTAATATTATTATTATTGTCAGAAGAAGAAGAAAGCAAATTTATCAGAAGGTAAATTTTACAACATTCTCATACAAGACTGATAGAAAACTAACTGCAAAGTATGGATACATACATGGCATGTCATGTACATCAAAGTATATACGTGATACAGTCTAATTGACGTTAGCTCGTCTGATTTGAGGTATGAGTGCTGGGAGATTTGATCTAGTACACTTGTTAGGACGTCAGTGTACAAATCGCCAGAACCAATGCAAAATAATACATAGTATGTATTGTTCCAAAGCAAAATTAAGTCTTCCCCAACCCCAAATCCCAATAGGCAATAGCCGTTTTATGAGTCGATCATACTCTAATGAGAGAGAATTGTATTTCAAGTTTGAGACAAACCGGCCCAAACGGCCGAACGTGCGAACTAGGATAAAAAAAATCTCACACAGACACCAACTCAACTAGGCCTTCGTAACGAGACGAGATGTGTGCCAACACCAATCTCCAAAATTCTTCCAGCAGTTCAACGTCGCACAGAACTTTTCCCACACAGACAGGGACTGAGATCTTCTACCGCGCAGTACCGACACTGTGCGTGTCACGCAATAAATTTCAGTCTTTAATTTGCATCGAGATTCGTGCAAGCAAAACTTTATAGAAGATTACGGGCTGTCCGTTAGTGCTGTGCGGTAGAAGATTAGCTTCCCACAGACAGTAGAAGACGAGTACGTGGTTCTTTTGAATATGTATTTTTTTTTGATAAAATCAATTCTAAGTTAGAGTACCGACTTCTCATTGAGATGAAAGCAAATACAAAATTACTGTCTTTTGGTCGGTATGCAGTACAAGAACATTGTACCGGAACCTTCCAAATAAAATTTGGCAAAATAAATTGTCTAGTATCCTATCTATGTCTTCTGATTTTGATACCTTTTTACATATCTGGAAAATTCAAAATAAAGCAATTATGTAACACTAAAATGTGGAGGCAATTTGTTGTTATTGAGTGGCATTTCGACAATTGTTCTGTTCTTGAGTGCCATTTAGACAGATTACCAATTTTTTAGCGTGGCAGAGATGCGTATGTTTCGATGGATATGTGGACATACAAGAAGGGATTGCATTAGAAATGATGATATACGTGATAAGGTCGGGGTTGCACCGATTGAAGAGAAATTTGTTCAACATCGTTTGAGATGGTATGGACATATCCAGCGGATGCCTTCTGATGCAACGGTATGTGGTGGAGTTTTAAGGCGCGTCGAAAACATGAGAAGAGGTAGGGGTCAACTGAAATTGACATGAAATGAAGCTATAAAAAGAGACTTAAAGGCATGAAATGTCTCCAAAGAATTGGTATCAGATAGGAGTGCATGGAAGTCAACGATTCACGTATCAGAATCGTGACAAACTAAATTTTAGAAGTAATGTTATAATTGTATGATTTTAGTCTAGAATTAACGATACAAAATACTAGTCTAAATTTATGATTGGTAGAATAGTGTATTATTGTTATTATTATTATTATCATTTCTATACTTTTATTTTACTATTATTTTACTATTTATTATATTATTATTATTTATATTGGTTTTTGTTGTAACTAATAATTTCTTTGTGTTTGTCGATTTGCAAAATAATTTGCATTTTACAACTATTTCTTTGTTTGAGAGTTTTATAGGAAATTATAAGAAAATCAAAGAAAAGTGGAGAAGAAATGTGAAGGAAGAGCTCAAGCATGAAGAACAAGCTACTAGCATTTGTGTAGGGACTTGAATGCAAAATTGAAGAAGGAAAATATTAGAAATTTCATGTAATGTATTGATAACAAATGTAGAGATAATAGCGACCTTTCCAACGCTTCGAAAATGACCTCAATCGGAGTTACGAACCAAAAATTATGGCCGTTTCAAGAACTGTTGATCAGGCGAACAGCTAAACCGTTATGTAACGGTTTATAACAATTATAACGGTTATCAACACTGAAATGTGCTGAATTTGCTATGATTTTTCCAGATCAAACCGTTATATAACGGTTGTCAACAGTTATAACGGTTAGGCATTTGTGACCAAAATTTCTGCACTCAAGTCTAACGGTTATAACGGTTATCAACGGTTATAACGGTTTGGGATGAATCTCCTGTTTGGAAAGTTTTTTCTGTTGCAGTATTTAAAAAATTCTCTTCTTCTTTCTCATTAGTCTTGTTCTATTTTTCAAACCCTACAACAGCCACCATTTTTGCTGAAAACCCAAGCTCTTGATTAATCAAACACTCAAGCTCAAATACTCTAAATTAGCTAAATCATTTATGTAATTGAGAAATCTTATAGCTATTATCCTTCTCTTGCTTTTATGCATCTTCAACGGGTCTAGTCTTTATCATAAGTGTAAAGAGATAGATCTCGGTCATTGTAAAGAATATTTTGGTGTTAGTGCATACGGCTCAATCTCGTTACCAAGTCGAGGGATCGAGAGTCCCGAAGAGTAGGGTCATCAATAACCGAACTCCGTTAACATATCGGTGTCACGTTCTTCAATTTGTTTGATCTTTCTTAAACTCATCTATTTTAGTTTCTTCAATTTAAATTAGTTGAGAAAATTGTTATAATTGGTTTGTTTGACTTGTTGAAATTGTATTACCATTTAAAATTGAATTGTGCGCAATATATATAAATCTAGAAATTTAATTGGAATCTATTCACCTCTCTCTAGATTTCATTTTAGATAGGGTTTATTTCTAGCCTATTTAATTTATTTGAGAACAAAAGTTTTGTTGTTGTTTGGTGTTTAATAACAATTAAATATTCTTAAGAAATGAATATATAATTAATAATTGCGATTGATAAATAAAAAAAGTGACAGTTTTCCAGTGAGATCGAATCACTACCCTACCTAAAGCGAGTTAGACTGTATCTTAGTCTTCTCTGGTAAAGTGAAAGAGACAATGATAAATGATGAATGATGAATCAATTAATCAAATGAATAAATATATGCAACGGGTAATATAAATATTTTTTACCATTTAAACTTATTAATTTCCGCGGTCTGTTAAACAAAATAGTTAATTTGGAAAAAACTTGCATATACCGCAGTGAATACACTGCATACACCAGCTACATCTGATTGGTGAAATTTCGCTCATTTGTGTGTTGTTCAATTCTCTAAGTGGAATTGAACCAATCAAATGCAGCTGATGTACAGTGTATTCAGCTGCTGGTGTATGCAAGTTTTTTCCAAATAGTTTTTATACCAAATTCTAAAAACTTCAAAATGTCTCTGGTCTCAACCATCCTTTTTTATTTTTATTTTTCAGAATATATAAAATACATCTATTCGTAAAAAGTTATTCATTTGGATGAAATTAGGGAAAAGTATTATTACAAGTTTACAACTATAATGTTTTACGAATTTTGTTCAAACATAATAAAACTACAAATTGAACAAGTAGTTGAATTTTTAAATTAAGATAGAAAGTTATCAAATAATATACAACGTGAAAAGAAGCACATGATTTTCACAGTAAATCAGATAATATAATAATTTATTTCATTCACTGAATAAGGTAGACCTAGTATTAATGAATATGCAGTAGTTAATAGCTAAGTAATTTTCAGCACTAAAATTAAATAGAAAAATACATGATATAATTTCTTGTCCAAGAAGACTTGAAACTTAAATCTATAAAAATATATACAGATACTGTTATAACGGCTTCCATTCACTTTAACTTTAAATCTCTCTTATTTTATTATTAATATATCTACAAAGGTGCAAATCTTTTACTTAGACAGGAAAAAATGTTTTTATATCCGACCTTTTTTTTGATATAATATCCTAGAGAATCATTGTTTACTTTTTTTTTTTTTTTGAATTGAATCATTGTTTACTTTCCGTGCATAGTCTGTATATATATTTTTTAGCTTCAGAAGTTTTCACGTCCCTTTGAAGTCTTCCATACGGATACTTACAATTTTCTTTAATAACTAAGATTTTTATGTGATTGGTACTTGAACTAGGGGTGTAAACGGATCAGATACGGACGGATAATCGTCTTATCATATTTTTATCTGTTAAATTTTTTTGAATATGGATACAAATTCGGATAGTTTCGGATGCGAGTACAGATCATATATTAATCGGATATCAGATACGGATCGAATATCGGACGAAAACAAATACGAAACTAATATTATTCGGATAATAAAAATAATCCTTATTTGCTATATATTTATCCAAATGCATCAATGAATTATAAAAAAAAATGTGATACATAAACACAAATTATATATAAAATTAGTTAGATTTGTAACCTTCATACAAAATTCAATAAAATATAATATATAATATGAATTTTTTGGTTATGAATGCGGATACAATCGGATACGGATATCTTCAATAACTTCGGATCGATGTTATTAGATTATAACTAAACGGTCGGATACGGATAGATGATAGCTAAACCGTATCCTTATCCTTTAAAATTTTTCGGATACGAATACGAATAAGAATCAGATAATTTTTGTTATTTTTCGAATATGGATCCGGATAAAATTGAATATTATCCGATCCGTTTACACCCCTAACTTGAACACATGTAGAACTAAGGTTCTGAAGCTTGCTCGCCTTTAGAGGCAGAGTCATAATTCTAACTTGAAAGGTGTCAAGATTCGAAGGTCTAAAATCTAAAAAAATTGATGATAAATAATGTGATGAAGTAATTATATAACACTCACTATCGCAAAAAAAAATCCATATTAGCACGTGTTATGCAACCAGTTCTAATGAGAGGTGCTAAAATGTATTAAACAATCATTAAATAAATAATTTAAAAAATTCTGATTTGAGCCAAAGCAAAAATTCTATTGATAAATGAAAACTTTATTTATATACTGTGTAATAAAGATATTGTTTATTTGAATCATGATACTCTATTATATATAAAAATAGATTAGTAGAAACCAATAAATAAACAATAAATAATAAAATTAAAATGTTAGTAAACATGACATTTCATGAAAGTAATTTTCTTAGGATAATGCTCATCAGAGTTGGAAATGTTGCTTATCAGAATTAAATATAAGTATATAACACTATTAAAAATAAACAAATATAGATATGACTAAATTCAACGCAACGTTTACAAAGGAAGAAGACATTTGGTGTAAGGTAGCAAAAGTTCGAATTAAATATTGCTTTTGAGCTGCGGTTTTCAAACTTAACCTCATTTCAGAAGTAATTTTTTAAAAAATAAAATAACACTATTAGTGGCTATTATAGTCCCTCTATTATAGCGGACCTTGGTGCCATCCGCTGTAATAGGGCTATTATAGCGGACCGTACTGTAAATCCGCTATAATAGAGTATCTATTATAGCGGACGGCACGAAGCATCCGCTATAATAGACCTATTATAGCGGATGGAACCAAGGTCCGCTATAATAGACCTATTATAGCGGATCGAACTTAAAGGCCGCTATAATAGGGTGTCACACGGATCACAATGAATATTCAATACAACCGTTGATTCATGTCAATCCAACGCTCCAAAATTTCACAGAGTCCCACGGATTAAGAAGATTTTTTTCCCAAATTTTTTCCTTCTCTATATAAATATCAACTCTCCATCATTCTTCCTTCACTAAATTTTTTCATCATTCTTTCTTCTTCACACAGAAATATTCTTCCCTCATTCTTCCTTCTTCACTCAAAAATATTCTTCTCTTATTCTGCTTTCGTCCTACAAATATTATTGTGTTTTAAGTATGCCTATACATATATATATATATATATATATATATATATATATATATATATATATATATATATATATATATATAGAGTGAAAAAGTTGTAACAAAATATATATATATGAGTTTTAAATATTATTGTAAAAAAAGTTTTTTTTTACAACTCATTTAATTATTAATGTAAAAATAAAATTAGAATGTTTAAATAGGATATATTTGAAAATAGTCTTAATTATATATTACAAATAAATATTTATGTAAAATTGTCCATCAAATCAATCAAATTTTCATTTAATGCAAAAGTTACAACAAGCCTTAACAATTAATGCAGAAGATACTATACAACCATCACAATTGGTACCTACGGGTTTCAATTAAAAAAAAAAATCACAGACAAATAGGATGCGTGGAAAAGATACTATACAGCCATCAATTAATGCAAACGTTATAGCTAATCTACTACCTAAAGGAATAAAGCTACAACCTACTACTAGCTACAGTCTAGTACAGTCAAATCGATCCATATACATACTACAACTATTATAGCGGTTTTGCAGTAAAATCCGCTATAATAGATGTCTATTATAGCGGATTTAACATATAGTCCGCTATAATAGATATCTATTATAGCGGTCCAGCCTTAAAGGCTGCTATAATATACATCTATTATAGCGGTGTTTGTTAAAAATCCGCTATAATAGACTTGTCTATTATAGCGGGCTTCTTGACTCTTTAGCAGCCCCCTCTGTTATAGCGACCTTTTGTCCGCTATAATAGCCCTTATAAGGTCGCTATAACAGAGCATTTCGGTAGTAGTGTAAAATACAACCCCAAGCTCAACAGGACAAAATATAAGGAATCCAATGAGAACACTCGTTAATGGAACCAAATCCGCTGCTTGTCAAAAATCCTCCTTGTTACGATCTGAACTGTTCAAAACTCATCTAATGATTAAAGCATCTGCCTTCTGAATCAAATCACAGCCGTCCGTGATGGTCGATCGATTTGTAACGATCGGATCGAGACAAGCAAAACTCTGCTTGCATCAAATACAAGCAACAGATTCGGATCCCTCATTAATATAGACAGACTCAAATTCAAATGTGCTGATGAAGTAGACGGGTTGCTCATTTTTTTTTATTGGGACCCATATCCTCCTAATATTTAGCACATCAATATATTCCGGACAGAAAAATATTCGTGATTTATTAGATAATAATCTCTTTGATCAAGCATTAACCTTCAGTAATTACCAAAAATATTGGGGTGCATGACACCACTTCCCTCCGCCGCTGCTCGCCTCGATATGACTGTCCAATCTAAACGAACGGATGAGATCGATGAACAGAAGAAGAATATTATTATATATTGAAGTCGTTAGATGAATTTTGAATTGTCAGATCTAGACAAGCATAAGATTCCATTCCCATAATTAGTATCAAATCAACTGTTCGTATTTAGATCTATCTCTTTATTGTATTTTTCATTTTCAGTTTCAAATTTGAAACTGTAGATCTATCTCTTTATTCACTTCGCTTATAATGTGAATTTATATTTTATCAGTTTAAATGTCACTCATATACAGATTGGATTGTAATTACGAGTCTGAGTGAAAAATAACATAACAAAATACAATATTCCAAAAATTAAGTTGTGCCTAAGCTTGTCTCTGGATAAATCTGCCCCTCCTCTAAGTGACAATGATCTGACCACAAAAATGATACAATTGTACATCTTGAGAAAAAAATTATGTGCCAGTAAATATTCCAATATTGAAGGCCATAGAAATCGACATTCGGTAAGTTGTTCACTAGCTTAACTTCTCCATAAACAAATTTTATGTATCAATTTTGTAGTACATAATTAAAGCATAGATATTTACACTTGGTAAATTAATAATGAAATGCCAAAATAACCCTCACAGTTTGCATATCCAGCAAACATTTTTTTGTGAAATTAACACATAATGTGTACCTCCCAGCATGTCAAGCTAGATAACAGATCCTTCCCATCCATATATTATAGATCCCATTTAGAATCCAGATATCCTTTCAAAAATGCTCAGAGATGCTGGTACTGTAATCAGTAATCAGTAAGGTGCTGTACTATGCAAACTCCACCTCCTATATTCATAGCATGCAGTAGTTTCAGCATATATCGAAAAGAAACAAAAAGGGAAAATAAAGGAAAATTAACAAAATTAACCTCACATATATAGTCACATTCCTCATGCACCCAACCAAATTAACTAGACCCTTCCAGTACCAGCTTGTCGAACCTGCACGAAACGGGTCGAGAAATTTTGTTGCAACATCCTGGCATCTTCTTGATCGTCGTAGAATCCCTCGTCGAAGTTTTGTGCGTAGCTTAGGGGATCATAATTCAGATCTCCACTTCTCAATAAGTTGTTTCGTCGCCTCTGTTGATTTTGGAACTGCTTGACCCGCCGCCATAGCGAGGAAACGCGAAGCCGGCCCCAACATGATAAGAACCCAGGTTGTTGTTCTGTATCCTGATCTCTCTCTTCAAATGCTGTCAGCCTCTCCATGAAGAGGGGAATGTAGAGAAAGAAAGAGAGAACAAGAGGTGAGAATTGAGAAATGTATTAGATTTTAGTTTCAAAAAAAAAAGAGAAATGTATTAGATTTTAGATAGGAGATGGATGAAAGACAAAATGGGGCCAGAGGCCATGTTGGTTTGCACCAGAGCTACAGGTGGTAGAGCCATCTCAAATGAATTCACATTCTCTGAAATGGTCAGGAGCAGTGGGCCCTCCTGCATTCTCACCGCTGCTACAGCGTCGAGTGTTGTCTGCACAGTGTTTTTGCTACAGTACCAACGAATTTACAACGTAACAGTACTGGCCGCTGATCATTTCGTGACCCCGCATTATTTCGGGAGATACGGATTCATCTCAAATAAGATCTCCAGTAAAAAGTGGTGTAATCGTAAGGATGTAGTTCTGTACCAGCTACGTTGATTTTTTTTTTTTTGAAGAATCTTATAAAAATCGCCAGCATAATCTTTAAAAATATTCATTAAATTTATTGTACTGTATAATTTGTATTTTTTAGATGAGAATGTTCCGCAGTATAGTTGGAGACTTGAACGTCATTAACTAATGTTAAAGGTAATCAGTGCAATAAAACATCAAATTATTTATATAAGCAATAAAACAAAAATTGATAATTCTGCTATGAATCAAAATTAATGTGATTGCATTATATTATTGATGCAAAATCAAATTATAGCAAAATAATTGATAAATATCAATGTTTCTAATTAATTTTTGTCCATCAATCTGATTTTTTTTCGACATTTTGTCGAGGATTTGACAATAAAATACTAAATATGAAGTCAAACGTCCACAATCAGATTTTTTTTAATCACAATCAGATTGATATTAAACAAATTTAAACAACGAGGAGATGACAAAATATGAGAGAATCAAATTATTTTATCATAATGATATTCTAAAAATTATAATTATAATTAATATTTATGCCAAATTGCAATTTAATTTTCTTTGAACATTTGTATCAAAACATTTTAAGATATTAGGATAACATTAATTAATGATAATTAATGATTTAATTATCAACGGATTTCAAATTCAGATCATGTAAGATTTAAATGAAATGAATCCAATAAATATATTCGGATTGAGAAATTGAATTATGAATATTTATTAAGAATCCTATATTCTATTAATATTAGCCAACGACGTCGATGTTGAGTAAATTATGTGAATATTGAAAACTGATTGCATCCAGCTTAAATTTTAAAGCTCCCATTCGGTTTCTTACTTTTGTAACAAATAAATTGCATTTCTTAAATAGTAAAAGACGATTTAAAATATTAAAATAGTTAAAACGAAACCAATTAATATAGAAATAAATTTTTGAAATTGGCTTAAAGATGACGCAATCTGCATTAATCAAAATAATATTACGTAGTGTTTGGTAACAAAGTTATATGAGAATAAGACTAGAATATTAATTGTCAGATTTTAATCCGAAAGTATAACTGCGATAAAAAAAAAGTTGATAATTTAATCCTTCCAAGTACGTAGCAAGTTTTTGCTAAAATACACAGTACGAAGAGCAAATTTGAAGTTTTTGCTAATATCGATAATTTAATCCATATTATTATTTATCAACAGTTATTCTTGTCTATCACTGTACTAAAAATAAAATATTTATCAATATAATTAAGAATAAGTGAAGCGATTTTTCGTGTACATTATTTTTTCCCGTTGTTGTGTACGGATATGATTACTAGTATGTTTTTACGAACGATGTATCATTCGTGGCATGCCAATCTGAATTTAGCAATCATCAGTCTTATTAAAATTAATTGATACAATATTTCATATATATTATATTATATGTGTAAAAAATAGGTTACATAATTATACTTTTATTTTAACAACCATCAAGAACTAATAAAATCAACGTTTCAAATTAGACTATTTAACCGTCACTCTTCCTGACTATTTAAACAAAGTTAAATTTTTATCATTTTTTATAAAATAAGTATTTAGCTAGGTTGATTTAAAATACATTTAATAATTTACATTTCAAAATTTAAATTCGAAAGAAGAAATAGACACGACAAATATCAATAAACATGAAGAATGTCTCTCAATTCTAATAAAGGTAACTTTTGTTGCGGTTTTACGATACGAAGCACACATAAAATCCGACGATAAGATTGAACGGTTAAGATGAGATGAGATGACATTAAATGGTAGGATAAGATGTCAATGGTGCATTCGCTGCTGTCGCTGGAATCTCATCGCCTGTGAACTGCACAAAAAGCCAACCCCACTGGCTGACGAATTCACATTCGTCTCCAGTGTCCAGTCTTCTCCAGTAATTAAGTAGGACATTAATTGATTGTCCTCTGTTTCGCAGAGGGGAACATTACACGAAATTGGTACGAGACTACATTTTTAGAGTTTAGGATGTGTCGGTATTAGAGGTGCAAATGAGTCAAGTTAACGAGCTGAGTTAAGTTTAAAATCGAATCGTTAACTTAACGAACGAGTTGGTAACAAACGATTTCATAATGAGTCGAACACGGACGAGTCAGGAGCTACGAATATTTTTGACACCTTAGATTATATGTTAAATAATATTGTGCAATTTGTACTCAACTATTGAAGTTACATATTAATATCTATCAATTAACTATTATATAACATGTGTGTTTCGTTAACGAATCGAGCTGGATAGAGTTCAAATGATGTCCTGTAATCTATGTATCAAATATCAAATATCAAATGATGTCCTGTAATCGGCCGCAATAGATCCATAATGTATTATGATAATTATCTTAGTTAATTAGAACAATTATAAGAACTTAATAAGTTCATATTGACATAATCAAGTATGGTGAAAATTGTGTTAGTTTGAATAATATATTAATATAGAGATATTCCTTAGCACTGGTTATACCTCAGAATTGTGTCTTCATAATTATAAACAAAACCTCCTTTATTTATGAAATAAACAAAACAAGAGTGATAAAAAAAAACCCAAGGAAAACCTACTTATTATCATTACTTGACACAATTAATTAACGTCACGTTCGGTACTTGACACAATTAATCTAAGTAATCAAGTTAGCCCTTAATTAATTAACGCCACGTTCGGTACTTAATCAATTAATTATTTTTTTCTTTATGGTATGGATGTAATATCTAACCTTTCAGCCAAAATATTAAAACCCTAAAATTGGTAATTCAATTACGATACAACAATAAAAATAAAGAACAACTCATAATTTAAAGAAACGAAAAACATATCAATACCAAATAAAAATTACAAAGAGTTTCAATTACTTTAATCCCTAGAAAAATCTACAGAAAATTTAGCCACACATGGCTAAAGAGTAGAACAAAACAAAATAAAGATTAAGAAAAGAAAAGATAAAACTCAGTTAATAGCATAATCTGATCCTTCTACCTTCTCCAAACACAAAAAAAAAATTGTCTGCTCGACAAATCCTAACTTCTCCTCTAAACTCTCAAAATCGTGTTGTAACTAACTCCATAAATACAACATTTATAGCAGAACCTAAACCTAAAAATAGTTCCCTAAAAATTATTGTATCAAAAAAATTCTTTATATTTTTCGATTTTCAAAACTATTTGGAATTTTATCGTTCTTGTGTTTTTGAGATTTTGTAGGGTTTTGCATGCAAAATCAAAGAGACAAAATTAGGAGCAAGAAAAATGGTCAAAACAAGCTAAAGAGATAAAATGCAAGCTCTGGAATTACTAGGTTATTTGTAAACTCAAGAATATTTAAATGAGCAGAGAAACAAAAAATAATGATCTCGTGTTATGTAACGCCAAGTTGGCGTTGTTGGAATTGAGACGTCAATTTCAATAAATTAAGTTTGGACTACGTGTTATATGATTACTATATGTCATGTACTATCACCAATATTATGAGGAGTAATATGTGGAGATGCCGTAAATATGATTAATTTAGTATTCAAGGTATTATGCGTAATTTACTAATATTTTGGGCACGAATGCATATAGAACTAAAGTAAATTAATTATAATTGTTAATGGACTGATTATGATCAATTAAACTATACATGAGTGTTAGTGTAGAGTCAGAAATATTATTTGGTCTAAACTCAACTTAATTTGGATCAAAACCTAAGCAAAACAACACAAACGAAGATCTATTGCGACTGCAATAAGGTTCCTTGCGGTCACAATACAATAAGAAAGTTTCAGCAATAAATTTGTTGATTTCAGCATGATTGATTGCGGCCGCAAAGGATCCTATTGTGGCCACAAGACACCTGACATAAACCTGTCAAGTCTGAAATTGCCAAGTCTATTGCGACCTCAATGAGATTCATTACGGTCGCAAGAGACCTGCTGTAAGGCATGTTTTGACTACCTAGATTTACCATTATCTTTCTGATTGGATATTTTGGCTTTTGTACAAAATTCGTGGAAATGTTTACAGCAGTAAATATTAGAATTTGGAAAAGAATTGAAGAGAATATAATTTCAAATATTTTGTGAATATTTGATAATTAATTTTGCATCTTTCCAAAATACACTTTCGCCCCTATAAATAGACCCGGGTCTCCCAGCGTTAAGGGGTAATTTAAAACATATTTCTACTGTTGTTAGGACACATGTGTTGTGCACAGCTACTGATCAACTCCTTCATTAAGTGATCATACTCCTTTGAAGTATTCATGCTCATCGGAGAAAGGAAAGCGCCCCCAAATCTCTTGGAAGGACTCGTCGGGAAAGACGGTATGAAAGCTCTTCCGCGAATTGAAAGACATCTCCACGTTTGCTCAAGTTGAAGAAAGGAAATGGAAAGTAAGTATTTTATACGCTTCCGTTAATTTTATTTCATTCATGTTGCACGAAGAATATTTGATTGAATTGCAATTGTTTAAATTAAGGAAAATGTTTTTGTTATACCCTAATTGAATTGCACCAAAATTGAAATGTCCAACAGGCATTATAACGCCATCTTGAAAATACGCAAAAAACCATATCTGACAGAAAACATAGGCACATGTTATGTAACGCCATGTTGGCGTTATAACAGTAGACCGAGAAACCAGAAAACAGAGCCATCTGTTATGTAACGCCAAGTTGGCGTTATAACAATAGACAAGGAAACCAGAACTTGACTAAGTACCGTAAAATAGAGTCACCTGTTACGTAACGCCAAGTTGACATTATAATGGTTGATAAGGAAACCAGAACTTGGCTAAGTACCAGAAAACAGAGCCACCCGTTACGTAACGCCAAGTAGGCGTTATAACTGTAGATCAAACATTTTTAAATTCAAATTGTTTGTCCTTATCTGACGTGGTATTATAATGGATCATTTGTACACAAGTTGATGTCATAACACTAGATGATATTTTCAGAAAATTCAAACCCAATGTTGAGAAATTTCTTGTCGTGACTTAACATGACGTTATAACGCTAATATTTTCACTAAGTTAGTGTTATAATGCCAAATTTCATCAGACATAAGTTTGGTCATGTATGGACACTATAAAAAAGGGGGCGGCTGTAACCTTTCTCTCCCTGAAAAAACTACCATTCAAAAGCATTGTGAATAGCCTCCATTAAACACTTGAGCTCTTTTCTAAAATCTCTACTCAAATTCGAAGTTTAATTATTCTAATTTGATCAAAATCTTTGTGAAAGATTGTTTGTGAGATCCATTCTACAATTTTCTACTAGTGTTAGCCATTTGTTATGTGGATCTAGTCTATAACCATTGTGTTGCAAAACACTAGATTCCATTTTGTGTTTTGGGTTCAATCTTCTACCGGTATGTGTAAAGAAGTTGAATTCTACTTTATAATCAAACACTTTATGTTATTGGAGTGGACCCATCTTGTTATCGCAAAGACGGAAGATCGGGAACTCAGAGATGTAGGCTAGGCTGAAGGCTTGGTTCGAACTCCGTCAACATATCGTGTGGCTCAATTTGTTCAATCCTTCTAATATCTACTTTATTTTATGTAATTACTAAATATTTACTTGAGAAGAATTGAATTATTTTAGTTATTTACGCTCCCGTAATTAGTACTTAATTAAGTCAAACCAGTATTTACACTTCTCAATTTAATTGTTAGCAATACCAATTTGAGAAGTGTGTTGATTGAATTGCTTGAATTGGTTGAATTGTATGAATTGGAAATTTTGTGTTGTAGTCCCTCTCTTGCTTAGGAATTGATCTTAGAGTTAGATTAGCCTTCCTCGACTTATAAAAAAATAACAAAATTCTTCTTTGATGGTGCAGGCTATGATTGAAGCTCCTCTGGACTTTCGTCGAAGTTGAGTAAAGGCCGAAATAACTTAACAAAAATCCTAACTGCTTGATCTACTCTTTTGTATTCGGATTCGACAAAAAAAAAAAGGTATTGACAAAAGGCATTGACCAAGCTCATGTGGTGAACTTTGACTGAAATAGATAAGGTCATCGGCCATAGCTGAAGTACAAAATGTTTTTCCTGACTTGTGCAAGTACTGATTTGATCTGAATCATCTGATCAAGCTCCGAAGGCTTCAAAATGCTTGTTTTTTGAAATAAAAATAAATCTAGAGTGGTAACTTGAACTCTTGCAAACTTAAATTAACCTAAATAAACTAAAACTTGGCTCAAATTAATACATTTAACCTCTATTTTAAATATATAATAATTTGACGTATCAGTAAGAAGAAAAAAAATACTACAGATAAGCGAGTTCCAAAGAAAGAAAAAAAAAAGAAAATACAATCGATAATGAAGATGACGCGCTTCCTTCTTCTCTCATCAATGGACTCTCTGAAATAAACTAACTTTTGTTCTAAAAATGTGATAAAAACCTTAGATATAAGATATGTATTTATATGAGAACATAACTCGAAGAATAAAACATTAAAAATAACACAATTTGAGCTTTGCATGCATTCTTTACGGTCGTAACTATGACATTTACGGTCGTAACTATGACATTTATGATCGTAAGGGCTAAAAAACTACTCAAAATCGCCTTTTAGTGCTCTGGAAGAGTTCTTTACGACTATAAAGAAGGTATGTTACAACCGTAAAAGTGTTGCAAACTGCCAGGCTAAAAGCTACTCAGGAAAGCTCCTTTACGATCATAAAAGTGACCTTGCCAACCGTAAAGGTGATGGATTTTTCTGGCACACAACGTTTTTTAATATTTTGGAGATAACTACTTCATTCGAATTCTGATTGAGGTGATTCAAAGTTGAAACTAAGAACAAACTCTACAATCTTAACACATCATCTTGGACACTCTAGTTATAATTTCTATAATAAAACATACTAAAATCGGACAGTAACTTGAACTCTTACAAAACAAACCTAAGTAGCCTATATTACTTCTAAAAGTTATAATATTTGACTTAAACTTCACAATTAACTCTATTTTTAAATATATATAATTCTCTCTTATCAATATGGATTGCTTAAATTTCAATTTATCATAATCAATATATTCTTTATATTAAAACATCCTCAGATACAACAATTATGATTGGTATGACTTAACTAAATTGATCTTTTTTAAGAAAAGCGCATTTTGATTTTTGATTCTTTTTTTTAGTTTAAAAATATTTTGATACAAATGAAAGTTTGAGAAACAATTTGACTCAAGATATTACTTTGACTTTAAATTCAAGATTTAAATTATTTAAATAAAAATTAAGAATAAAATAGTTTTTCTTTATGAAAAATTCATTAGTATTAGTAATATATATATAAAGCAGGACATCCTTCTTCTTGGGGGTATATATAATGCATTCAAGATAGAATTTTTAATAATTTGAGAATAAAAATCTGAGTTTTTCTGCAAAAAATGACTTGACCAAAAGCCCAACTCACTGACACAGAAACTCGCTACAGGATAAGTAATGATATTATAAAAGTAGGAATGGCTTGTTACAGAATAGCAATCGAATAGTTTATATAATTTTGAAATTTATGTATGCGAATTTCGAAGTTATATAAAGTATTCAATTGCTATTTCGTAATATAAAATATTTCATGACATGAATTCCTTGCGCTTGTGCGTTCAGATTTGTTGTTTTGAATTTTTTTTTTTTTATCTGTTTACAACCAAAAGGAACCAGTTCGAAATTTCAAATTCGCGCATCGGGACTGTGGCCTGTGGCCTGTGGAAGAGAGTGAGATAGCGCAAGAGCGGCTGTACAATAAACCCTTGTCCTCTTGACCCTACTTCATACGATAATGGCGAACAGAGATGAACCCGGAGCTCAAACCCTAGGCAAGAGGAAACGCATGGAGGCTGAAGAAGATATGAGGGAGGAGACGGAGATCGAGAAATTGAAGTCTGAATTGCACGAGATGGCTCGAAGAATCATAGACTACCGCAAAACCATGCCAGATCTGCTGACAAAGGTGCTGAGCTCGAATCTGGCTGCTCGAAGGCCAATTGATCCACCTAGGTTAGAGGTTATGGCCTCCGCTGGTATGTTATTTTCAATTTTGATCTTGTATTGTTCCTTTTCTATGCAAAACTAATGGTGAAATGTAGCTGTAGTACCAATTGTGCTACTGTACAAAATTTCCAGTAGTGAAAATTAAATTGGGGGATTTACTTTCATCTAGACGTGCTAAAGTTCTATGATTTATGATTTAGCAAAATGTATAAGTAATTTTGTGTGATCCAAATTCTTTGGAAAACCTTTAAATATTGGAATTAAATGTTAGTTCTTAGTTTCAATTTGCTCGAACATTTTCTGTCTGCAGAAGTTAGTGTGACTGAAGAGGGGTTACTGCCAGAAGTTGTTAAGGAGAAATTGTGCATTTTCAGAGAGAAGAGTGAAAGAAATGTAGCTGCCATGCCTGACAAATTGAAGAGGCTAAAGGAATGCATTCAGAAAATTGATGGAATCAGACAATTTAGTGTGAATGTACATCCAATATTCAAAATGAAATTGTAATAAAACAATTCTGGCTTCATATCTGCTGCTATTAGAACTGCTTGATAAAGGATTTAGAGTGTAGGTTATCACAGCAAGAACTGGATGATTTGAGCTGGATGGTCTAATTAAGTCACCTTATATTATTCAGGAGTTTAAACTGATCCAACCTCTCCAGCTTATTTGGTGCATCGGATAAGAAATCTGATGGTTCCAAGTTCCTAAATATCCTTGATAAAATTGGAAATGGCAGCAGCAATGACCAGCCTTGGAATCCTAAGTGATTGTTTTGCAACTTGTTTTGAATATTTTTATGAAAATCCACTATTAGTTCAAACATATTATTCTTTTCGTTCATACATTTCCTGTTCAATTTCGTTTACTTTTGTTTCTTAATTATTTATCACATGAGGTATCAACATCTACTTTTTGTTAATTCATGTGTACATTTATCCGTTTGTTCTTTGTGCAATGAATTTTGATGTTCTACTGCTTGTTGTTGCCTTTGTTCTTTTTTTAAGAATCAAATCTTCATGAACTGCTAGTCTTTTACCTAAGGAAATGCTGAAATTAGCAGCTGATGAAAAGATGAAACTTCGTATCTATTTGTGGTGTTTTCTTGAAAGTTTACCACCCATAAATGAAGTAATCAGACATGAAACACTTAGAGTGGTATTTTATGCTTCTTTGTGGTGGTTTCATGAAAGGTTTAGAGTTTTCTTGGAAGGTTATCACTCATAAATAAATTAATCAATCTAAAGCACTTCTCAGAGTAGGATAAGATGATTTGTGATGTTTTATTGAATGTTTACCACCCATAAATGAAGTACCCGAATCAGAAACACAACTCGTAGCAGGATAAGATGCTCTGTGGTGTTTTCTTGAATTTTACCACTCATAAATGAAGTAATCAGACATGAAGCACTGAGAGTGATATTCTACGCTTCTTCGTGGTGGTTTCCTGAAAGGTTTGGAGTTTTCTTAAAAGGTTACCACCCATAAATGAAGTACTCGGATCAGAAACACATATCGTAGAAGGATAAGATGCCTAGTGGTGTTTTCTTGAAAGAGTACCTCCCACAATTGAAGTACTTGGATCAGAAACACTTCTCGTAGCAGGATAAGATGCTTTGTGGTGTTTTCATGAGAGTTTACCACCCATAAATGATGTAATCAGACATGAAACACTTAGAGTGGTATTTTATGCTTCTTTGTGGTGGTTTCATGAAAGGTTTAGAGTTTTCTTGGAAGGTTACCACTCATAAATAAATTAATCAATCTAAATCACTTCTCGGAGTAGGATAAGATGGTTTGTGATGTTTTATTGATGTTTACCACCCATAAGTGAAGTACTCGAATTAGAAACACAACTCGTAGCAGGATAAGATGCTATGTGGTGTTTTCTTGAATTTTACCACTCATAAATGAAGTAATCTAACATGAAGCACTCAGAATGGTATTCTATGCTTCTTCGTAGTGGTTTCATCAAATGTATAGAGTTTTCTTGGAAGGTTACCACCCATAAATGAAGTAATCAATCAGAAACACTTCTTGTAGTAGGATAAGATGCTTTGTGGTGTTTTCTTGTTTGTTTACCACCCATAAATGATGTACCTTATATGAAGCACTTATAATTGTATTATATTCTTCTTTGTGGTGTTTTATTGAAATATTACCACCCATAAATAAAGTACTCGTGTCAGAAACACTACAAGTAGCAGGATACGATGCTTTGTGGTGTTTTCTTGAATGTTTACCACTCATAAATAAAGTAATAAGACATGAAGCACTAAGAGTGGTATTCTATGCTTATTCGTGGTGGTTTCCTGAAAGGTTTGGAGTTTTCATGAAAGGTTAGCACCCATAAATAAAGTACTCGGATCAGAAACACTTCTCGTAGGAGGATAAGGTGCTTTGAGGTATTTTCTTGAATGAGCATCTCCCACAAATGTACTCGGATTAGAAACACTTCTCGTAGCAAGATAAGATTCTTTGTGGTGTTTTCTTGAATGTTTACCACTCAAAAATGAAGTAATAAGACATGAAGCTCAAAGAGTGGTATTCTACGCTTCTTCATGGTGGTTTCCTGAAAGGTTTAGAGTTTTCATGAAAGATTACAACCTATAAATGAAGTACTCGGATCAGAAACACTTCACGTAGGAGGATAAGATATTTTGTAGTGTTCTCTTGAAATAGTACCTCCCACAAATGAAGTACTCGGATCAGAAACACTTCTCGTTGCAGGATAAGATGCTTTGTGGTGTTTTCTTTAAAATTTACCACCCATAAATAAATTAATTAGACATGAAGCACTTATTGTGGTATTATATTCTTCTTTTTGGTGCTTTCATTAAAGGTTTAGAGTTTTCTTGAATGTTTACCACTCATAAATGAAGTAATCAATCTAAAGCACTTCTAGTAGTACGATAATATGCTTTGTGGTGTTTTCATTAAAGTTTACCACTCATAAATAAAGTAATCAGACATGAAGCACTTATAGTGATATTCTATGCTTCTTTGTGGTGGTTTCATGAAATGTTTAGAGTTTTTTTGGAAGGTTACCATTCATAAATGAAGTAGCCATGTCAGAAACACTACACGTAGCAGAATATGGGACTTTGTGGCATTTTCTTGAATATTTACCATTCATAAATGAAGTAATCAGACATTAAGCACTAAGAGTGGTATTCCACGCTCCATCATGGTGGTTTCCTGAAATGTTTGGAGTTTTCATGAAATGTTACCACCCATAAATGAAGTTCTTGGATCGGAAACATATATCGTAGAAGGATAAGAAGCTTTGTCGTGTTTTCTTGAATGTTTATCACCCATAAATGAAGTAATCCGATATGAAGCACTTAGAATGGTATTCTATGCTTCTTCGTGGTGGTGTCATGAAAGGTATAGAGTTTGTCTTAGATGGTTACCACCCATAAATGAAGTAATCAATGCGAAACAGTTCTTGTTGTAGGATAAGATGCTTTGCGTTGTTTTCTTGAATGTTTACCAATCATAAATGAAGTAATCAATCTAAAGCACTTCTAGTAGTAGGATAATATGCTTTGTGGTGTTTTCATGAATGTTTACCACTCAGAAATATAGTAATCAGACATGAAGCACATATAGTGATATTCTATGCTTCTTTGTGGTGGTTTCATGAAAGATTTAGAGTTTTCTTGGAAGGTTACCACTCGTAAATGAAGTACCCGTGTCAGAAACACTACACGTTGCAGGATAAAAGGCTTTGTGGTGTTTTCTTGAATATTTACCACTAATAAATTAAGTAATTAGACATTAAGCACTAAGAGTGGTATTCCATGCTTCTTCTTGGTGTTTTCCTGAATTGTTTGGAGTTTTCTTGAAAGGTTACCACCCATAAATGAAGTACTAGGATCAGAAACATATATCGAAGAAGGATAAGATGCTTTATGGTGTTTTCTTGAATGTTTACCACACATAAATGAATTAATCCGATATGAAGCACTTTGAATGGTACTCTATGCTTTTCGTGGTGTTTCATGAAAGGTATAGAGTTTTTTGGAAGGTTACCATCCATAAATGAAGTAATCAATCTGAAACAGTTCTTATAGTAGGAAAAAACAATGCTTTGTGGTGTTTTCTTGAATATTTACAACTCATAATGAAGTAATCAGACATTAAGCACTAAGAGTGGTATTCCACGCTTCTTCGTGGTGATTTCCTGAAAGGTTTGGAGTTTTCTTGAAAGGTTACCAGCCATAAATGAAGTACTCGGATTAGAAACACATATCATAGATGGATAAGATGCCTTGTGGTGTTTTCTTGAATGTTTACCACCCAAAAATGAAGTAATCCGATATGAAGCACTTAGAATGGCATTCTATGCTTCTTCTTGGTGGTTTCATCAAAATGTATAGAGTTTTCTTGGAAGTTTACCACCCATAAATGAAGTAATTAATCAAAAACACTTCTTGTGGTAGGATAAGATGCTTTGTGGTATTTTCTTGAATGGTTAACACCCATAAATGAAGTACCTGGATCAGAAACACTTCTCGTAGCAGGATAAGATGCTTTGTGGTGTTTTCTTGATTGTTTACCATCCATAAATGAAGTAATCAGACATGAAGCACAAAGAGTGATATTATACGCTTCTTCGTGGTGGTTTCTTGAAAGGTTTGGAGTTTTCATGAAATATTACCACTTATAAATGAAGTACTCAGATCAGAAACACTTCATGTAGCAGGATAAGATGCTTTGTGGTGTTTTTTTGAAAGAATACCACCCACAAATGAAGTACTCAGATCAGAAATGCATCTCGTAGAAGGATAAGATGCTTTGTGGCGTTTTCTTTAATCTTTACCACTCAAATGAAGTAATAAATGAAGCACCAATAAATGAAATACTCAGATCAGAAACATATATTGTAGAAGGATAACGATTTGGGGTGTTTTCATGAATGTTTACTGCCCATAAATGAAGTACTCCGATATGAAGCACTTAGAATGATATTCTCTGCTTCTTGGTGGTGGTTTCATGAAAGGTATTGAGTTTTCTTGGAAGGTTAACCATCCATAAATGAAGTAATCAATCTGAAACAATACTTATATTAGAATAAGATGCGTTGATGTGTTTTCTTGAATATTTACCACTCATAAATGAAGTATTCAGACATTAAGCACTAAGAGTGGTATTCCACGCTCCATCGTGGTGGTTTCCTAAAATGTTTGGAGTTTTCCTGAAAGGTTACCACTCATAAATAAATAAACACATATCGTAGAAGGATAAGTAGCTTTGTCGTGTTTTCTTGAATGCTTATCACCTATAAATAAAGTAATCCGATATGAAGCACTTAGAATGGTATTCTATGCTTCTACGTGATGGTTTCAAGAAAGGTATAGAGTTTTCTGGGGAGGTTACCACAAATAAATGAAGCAATCAATCCAAAATAGTTCTTGTAGTAGGATAAGATGTTTTGTGGTGTTTTCTTGATTGTTTATCACTCATAAATGAAGTAATCAGACATTAATCACTAAGAGTGGTATTCCACGCTTTTTCGTGGTGGTTTCTTGAAAGGTTTGGAGTTTTCTTGAAAGGTTGCCACCCATAAATGAAGTACTCGGGTCAGAAACACATATCCTTGAAATATAAGATGCCTTGTGGTGTTTTCTTGAATGTTTACCACCCACAAATGAAGTAATCTGATACGAAGCACTTAGAATGGTTTTCTATGCTTCTTCGTGGTGGTTTCATCAAAGGTATAGAGTTTTCTTGGTAGTATACCACCCATAAAAGAAGTAATCAATCAGAAACACTTCTTGTAGTAGTATAAGATGCTTTGTGTTGTTTTCTTAAGTGGTTACCAACCATAAATGTAGTACCCGGATCAGAAACACTTCTCGTAGCAGGATAAGATGCTTTGTGGTGTTTTCTTGATTGTCTACCACTCATAAATGAAGTAATCAGAAATGAAGCACTAAAAGCGGTATTCTACTCTTCTTCGTGGTGGTTTCCTGAAAGGTTTGGAGTTTTGTCGAAAGGTTAGCACCCATAAATGAAGTACTCGGTTCCGAAACACTTCTCGTAGGAGGATAATGTGCTTTGTGGTGTTTTCTTTAATGAGTATCTCCCACAAATGAAGTACTCGGATCAGAAACACTTCTCGTAGCAGGATAAGATGCTTTGGGGTGTTTGCTTGAATGTTTACCGCTCATAAATGAAGTAATCAGACATGAAGCACAAATTAAGAGTGATATTCTACGCTTCTTCGTGGTGGTTTCTTGAAAGTTTTGGAGTTTTCATGAAAGGTTACCGCCTATAAATGAAGTACTCGGAGCAGAAACACTTCACGTAGGAGGATAAGATACTTTGTGGTGTTTTTTTGAAAGAGTAGCACCCACAAATGAAGTACTCAGATCAGAAACGCATCTCGTAGCAGGATAAAATGCTTTGTGGCGTTTTCTTTAATATTTACCACTAATAAATGAAATAATTAGATTTTAAGCACAAAGAGTGGTATGCAACGTTTCTTCATGGTGGTTTCCAGAATGTTTGGAGTGTTCTAGAAGGGTTACCACCAATAAATGAAGTACTCGGATTAGAAACATATATCGTAGAAGGATAAGATAATTTGGGGTGTTTTCATGAATGTTTGCTGCCCATAAATGAAGTAATCCGATATGAAGCACTTAGAATGGTATTCTCTGCTTCTTTGTGGTGGTTTCATGAAAAGTATTGAGTTTTCTTGGAAGGTTTACCATCCATATATGAAGTAATCAATCTGAAACAGTTCTTGTAGTAGGATAAGATGCTTTGTCATTTTTTCTTGAATATTTACCACTCATAAATGAAGTAATCAGACATTAAGCACTAAGAGTGGTATTCCACGCTCCATCATGGTGGTTTCCTGAAATGTTTGGAGTTTTCCTGAAATGTTACCACCCATAAATGAAGTTCTTGGATCGGAAACATATATCGTAGAAGGATAAGAAGCTTTGTCGTGTTTTCTTGAATGTTTATCACCCATAAATGAAGTAATCCGATATGAAGCACTTAGAATGATATTCTATGCTTCTTCGTGGTGGTTTCATGAAAGGTATAGAGTTTTCTTGGATGGTTACCACCAATAAATGAAGTAATCAATCCGAAACAGTTCTTGTAGTAGGATAAGATGCTTTGTGGTGTTTTCTTCATTGTTTACCACTCATAAATGAAGTAATCAGACATTAAGCACTAAGAGTGCTATTCCACGCTTTTTCGTGGTGGTTTCCAGAAAGGTTTGGAGTTTTCTTGAAAGGTTGCCACCCATAAATGAAGTACTCGGATCAGAAACACATATCCTTGAAGGATAAGATGCCTTGTGTTGTTTTCTTGAATGTTTATCACCTATAAATAAAGTAATCCGATATGAAGCACTTAGAATGATATTATATCCTTCTTCGTGGTGGTTTCATGAAAGGTATAGAGTTTTCTTGGAAGGTTACCACCAATAAATGAAGTAATCAATCCGAAATAGTTCTTGTAGTAGGATAAGATGCTTTGTGGTGTTTTATTGATTGTTTACCACTCATAAATGAAGTAATCAGACATTAAGCACTAAGAGTGGTATTCCACGCTTTTTCGTGGTGGTTTCCTGAAAGGTTTGGAGTTTTCTTGAAAGGTTGTCACCCATAAATGAAGTACTCAGATCAGAAACACATATCCATGAAGGATAAGATGCCTTGTGGTGTTTTTTTGAAAGTTACCACCCACAAATGAAGTAATCCGATTTGAAGCACTTAGAATGGTATTCTATGCTTCTTCGTGGTGGTTTTATCAAAGGTATAGAGTTTTCTAGGTAGGATACCACCCATAAAAGATGTACTCAATCAGAAACACTTCTTGTAGTAGAATAAGATGCTTTGTGTTGTTTTCATAAATGGTTACCACCCATAAATGAAGTAATCAGACATTAAGCACTAAGAGTGGTATTCCACGCTTTTTCGTGGTGGTTTCCTGAAAGGTTTGGAGTTTTCTTGAAAGGTTGCCACCCATAAATGATGTACTCGGATCAGAAACACATATCCTTGAAGGATAAGATGCCTTGTTGTGTTTTCTTGAATGTTTACCACCCACAAATGAAGTAATCCGATACGAAGCACTTAGAATGGTATTCTATGCTTCTTCGTGGTGGTGTCATCAAAGGTATAGAATTTTCTTGGTAGGATACCACCCATAAAAGAAGTTATCAATCAGAAACACTTCTTGTAGTAGGATAAGATGCTTTGTGTTGTTTTCATAAATGGTTTCCACCCATAAATGAAGTACCCAGATCAGAAACACTTCTCGTAGCCGGATAAGATGCTTTGTGGTGTTTTCTTGATTGTTTACCACACATAAATGATGCACCTGGAATGAAGTACATATAATTGTATTATATTCTTCTTCGTGGTGGTTTCATGAAAGGTTTAGAGTTTTATTGGAATGTTACCACCCTTAAATGAAATACTCGTGTCAAAAACACTACAAATAGTAGGATAAGATGCTTTGTAGTTTTTTCTTGATTATTTACCACTCATAAATGAAGTAATCAGACATGAATGGTATTCTATGCTTCTTCGTGGAGGTTTCCTAAAGGTTTGGATTTTTCATGAAAGGTTAGCACCCTTAAATGAAGTACTCGGTTCAGAAACACTTCTCGTAGGAGAATAAGGTGCTTTGTGGTGTTTTCTTTAATGAGTATCTCCCAGAAATGAAGTACTCGGATCATAAACACTTCTCGTAGCAGGATAAGATGCTTTGTGTTGTTTGCTTGAATGTTTACCACTCATAAATGATGTAATCATACATGAAGCACAAAGAGTGATATTCTACGCTTCTTCGTGGGTGTTTCCTGAAAGGTTTGGAGTTTTCATGAAAGATTACCACCTATAAATGAAGTACTCGGAGCAGAAACACTTCACGTAGGAGGATAAGATGCTTTGTGGTGTTTTCTTGAATGTTTACCACACATAAATGAATTAATCCGATATGAAGCACTTAGAATGGTATTCTATGGTTTTCGTGGTGGTTTCATGATAGGTATAGTGTTTTCTTCGAAGGTTACCACCCATAAATGAAGTAATCAATCCAGAACAGTTCATGTAGTAGGAAAAGATGCTTTGTGGTATCTTCTTTATTGTTTACCACTCATAAATGAAGTAATCTGACATTAAGCACTAAGAGTGGTATTCCACGTTTTTCGTGGTGGTTTCCTGAAAGGTTTGGAATTTTCTTGAAAGGTTGCCACCCATAAATGAAGTACTCGGATCAGAAACACATATCCTTGAAGGATAAGATGCCTTGTTGTGTTTTCTTGAATGTTTACCACCCAAAAATGAATTAATCCGATACGAAGCACTTAGAATGGTATTCTATGCTTCTTCGTGGTGGTTTCATCAAAGGTATAGAGTTTTCTTGGTAGGATACCACCCATAAAAGAAGTAATGAATCAGAAACACTTCTTGTAGTAGGATAATATGCTTTGTGTTATTTTCTTAAATGGTTACCACCCATAAATGAAGTACCCGGATCAGAAACACTTCTCGTAGCAGGATAAGATGCTTTGTGGTGTTTTCTTGATTGTCTACCACCCATAAATGATGTACCCGGTATGAAGCACTTATAATTGTATTCTATTCTTTTTCGTGGTGGTTTTCTGAAAGGTTTGGAGTTTTCTTGAAAGATTACCACCCACAAATGAAGTACTTGGATCAAAAACACTTTTCATAGCAGTTTAAGATGCTTTGTGGTGTTTTCTTGAATTTTTACCCCTCATAAATGAAGTAATCAGACATGAAGCACTAAAAGCGGTATTCTACGCTTCTTGGTGGTGGTTTCCTGAAAGGTTTGGAGTTTTCTTGAACGGTTAGCTCCCATAAATGAAGTACTCGGTTCAGAAACACTTCTCGTAGGAGGATAAGGTGTTTTGTGGTGTTTTCTTTAATGAGTATCTCCCACAAATGAAGTACTCGGATCAGAAACACATCTCGTAGCAGGATAAGATGCTTTGGATTTTTTGCTTGAATGTTTACCACTCATAAATGAAGTAATCAGACATGAAGCACAAAGAGTGATATTCTACACTTCTTCGTGGTGGTTTCTTGAAATGTTTGGAGTTTTCATGAAAGATTACCACCTATAAATGAAGTACTCGGATCAGAAGCACTTCACGTAGGAGGATAAGATGCTTTGTGGTATTTTCTTGATTGTCTACCACCCATAAATGATGTACCCGGTATGAAGCACTTATAATTGTATTCTATTCTTTTTCGAGGTGTTTTCCTGAAAGGTTTGGAGTTTTCTTGAAAGATTACCACCCACAAATGAAGTACTCGGATCAAAAACACTTCTCGTCGCAGGATAAGATGCTTTGTGGTGTTTTCTTGAATGTTTACCACTCATAAATGAAGTAATCAGACATGAAGCACTAAGAGTGGTATTCTACGCTTCTTCGTGGTGGTTTCCTGAAAGGTTTAGAGTTTTCATGAAAGTTTACCACCTATAAATGTACTCGGATCACAACACTTCATGTAGGAGGATAAGATTCTTTGTGATGTTTTCTTGAAAGTGTACCTCCTATATATGAAGTACTCGGATCAGAAACACTTCTCGTAGCAGGATAAGATGCTTTGTGGTGTTTTCTTTAAAATTTACCACCCATAAATAAATTAATCAGACGTGAAGCACTTATAGCGGTAATCTATTCTTATTTTTGGTGGTTTCATGAAAAGTTTTAGAGTTTTCTTGGATGGTTACCACTCATAAATGAAGTAATCAATCTAAAGCACTTCTAGTAGTATGATAATATGCTTTGTGTTGTTTTCATGTTCGTTTACCACACATAAATGAAGTAATCAGACATATTCACTTATAGTGATATTCTATGCTTCTTTGTGGTGGTTTAATGAAAAGTTTAGAGTTTTCTTGGAAGGTTAGCACTCATAAATGAAGTACTCGTGTCAGAAACACTACACGTAGCTGGATAAGAGGCTTTGTGGTGTTTTCTTGAATGGTTACCACCCATAAATGAAGTAATCAGACATGAAGCACTAAGAGTGGTATTCTACGCTTCTTCGTGGTGGTTTCATCAAAGGTATAGAGTTTTCTTGGAAGGCTGCCACCCATAAATGAAGTAATCAGACAGAAACACTTCTTGTAGTAGGATAATATGCTTTGTGGTGTTTTCTTGAATGGTTACCGCACATAAATGAAGTAACCATATCAGAAATACTTCTCGTAGCAGGTAAGATGCTTTGTGGTATTTTCTTCAATGTTTACCACTCATAAATGAAGTAATCAAACCTGAAGCACTAAGAGTGGTATTCTACGCTTCTTCGTGGTGGTTTCCTGAAAGGTTTGGAGTTTTCTTGAAATGTTTCCACCTACAAATGAAGTAATCGGATCAGAAACACTTCTCGTTGGAGGACAAGATGCTTTGTAGTGTTTTCTTGAAAGGGTACCTCCCACAATTGAAGTACTCGGATCAGAAACACTTCTCATACAAGATATGATGCTTTGTGGTGTTTTCTTGAAAGTTTACCACCCATAAATGAAGTAATTAGACATGAAGCAGTTAGAGTGGTATTCTATGCTTCTTTGTGATGGTTTCATGAAAGGTTTAGAGTTTTCTTGGAAGGTTATCACCCATAAATGAAGTAATCAATCTAAAGCACTTCTCGTAGTAGGATAAGATGCTTTGTGATGTTTTATTGAATGTTTACCACCCATAAATGAAGTACCCGAATCAGAAACACAACTCGTAGCAGCATAAGATGTTTTGTAGTGTTTTCTTGAATGTTTACCACTCATAAATGAAGTAATCAGACATGAAGCACTGAGAGTGATATTCTGCGCTTCCTCGTGGTGGTTTTATGAAAGGTTTAGAGTTTTCTTGAAAGATTACCACCCATAAATGAAGTATTCGGATCAGAAACACATATCGTTGAAGGATAAGATAACTTGTCGTATTTTCTTGAATGTTTACCATCCATAAATTAAGTAATCTGACATTAAGCACTAAGAGTGGTATTCCACGTTTTTCGTGGTGGTTTCCTGAAAGGTTTGGAGTTTTCTTGAAAGGTTGCCACCATAAATGAAGTACTCGGATCAGAAACACAAATCCTTGAAGGATAAGATGCCTTGTTGTGTTTTCTTGAATATTTACCACCCACAAATGAAGTAATCCGATACGAAGCACTTAGAATGGTATTCTATGCTTCTTCGTGGTGGTTTCATCAAAGGTATAGAGTTTTCTTGGTAGGATACCACCCATAAAAGAAGTAATGAATCAGAAACACTTCTTGTAGTAGGATAATATGCTTTGTGTTATTTTCTTAAATGGTTACCACCCATAAATGAAGTACCCGGATCAGAAACACTTCTCGTAGCAGGATAAGATGCTTTGTGGTGTTTTCTTGATCGTCTACCACCCATAAATGATGTACCCGGTATGAAGCACTTATAATTGTATTCTATTCTTTTTCGTGGTGGTTTTCTGAAAGGTTTGGAGTTTTCTTGAAAGATTACCACCCACAAATGAAATACTTGGATCAAAAACACTTCTCGTAGCAGGATAAGATGCTTTTTGGTGTTTTCCTGAATTTTTACCCCTCATAAATGAAGTAATCAGACATGAAGCACTAAAAGCGGTATTCTACGCTTCTTCGTGGTGGTTTCCTGAAAGGTTTGGAGTTTTCTTGAAAGGTTAGCACCCATAAATAATGTAATCAATCTAAATCACTTCTGGTAATAGGATAAGATGCTTTGACCACTGATAAATGAAGTACTCGGATCAGAAACACTTCTCGTAGCAGGATAAGATGCTTTGTGGTGTTTTCTTTAAAATTTACCACCCATAAATAAATTAATCAGACGTGAAGCACTTATAGCGGTAATCTATTCTTATTTTTGGTGGATTCATGAAAAGTTTTAGAGTTTTCTTGGATGGTTACCACTCATAAATGAAGTAATCAATCTAATGCACTTCTAGTAGTATGATAATATGCTTTGTGGTGTTTTCATGATCATTTACCACACATAAATGAAGTAATCAGACATCTTCACTATATTCTATGCTTCATCGTGGTGGTTTCATCAAAGGTATAGAGTTTTCTTGGAAGGTTACCACCCATAAATGAAGTAATCAACCAAAAACACTCCTTGTAGTATGATAAGATGCTTTGTGGTGTTTTCTTGAATGGTTACCACCCATAAATGATGTACTCGGATCAGAAACACTACACGTAGCAGGATAAAATGCTTTGTGGTGTTTTCTTGATTGTTTACCACTCATAAATGAAGTAATCAGACATGAAGCACTAAGAGTGGTATTCTACGCTTCATCATGGTGGTTTCCTGAAAGGTTTGGAGTTTTCTTGAAATGTTACCACCAATAAATGAACTACTCGGATCAGAAACACTTCTCGTAGGAGGATAAGATGCTTTGTAGTATTTTCTTGAAAGAGTACCTCCCACAATTGAAGTATTCGGATTAGAATCACTTCTCGCAGCAGGATAAGATGCTTTGTCGTGATTTTTTGAATGTTTATCACCCATAAATAAAATAATCCGGTATGAAGCACTTAGAATGATATTCTATGCTTCTTCGTGGTGGTTTGATGAAAGGTATAGAGTTTTCATGGAAGGTTACCACCAATAAATGAAGTAATCAATCCGAAACACAACTCGTAGAAGGATAAGATGCTTTGTGGTGTTTTCTGAATGTTTACCACTCATAAATGAAGAAATCAGACATGAAGCACTGAGAGTGATATTCTGTGTTTCTTCGTGGTGGTTTTCTGAAAGGTTTAAAGTTTTCATGAAAGATTACCACCCATAAATGTTGTACTTGGATCAGAAACACATATCGTAGAAGGATGATATGCCTTGTGGTGTTTTCTTGAATGTTTACAATCCTTAAATGAAGTAATCTGATATGAAGCACTTAGAATGGTATTCTATGCTTCTTCGTGGTGGTTTCATCAAAGGTATAAAGTTTTCTTGGAAGGTTACCACCCATAAATGAAGTAATCAATCAGAAACACTTCTCGTAGCAGGATAAGATGTTTTGTGGTGTTTTCTTGAAAGAGTACCACCCACAAATGAAGTACTTGGATCAGAAACGCTTCTCGTAGCATGATAAGATGATTTGTGGTGTTTTTTCTTTAAAATTTCCCATCCATAAATAAATTAATCAGACATGAAGCACTTCTATTGGTATTCTATTCTTCTTTTTGGTGGTTTCATTAAAGGTTTAGAGTTTTCTTGGATGGTTACCACTCATAAATGAAGTAATCAATCTAAAACACTTCTCGTAGTAGGATTATATTCTTTGTTGTGTTTTATTGAATTTTTACCACACATAAATGAAGTACCCGAATCAGCAAAACAACTCGTAGCATGATAATCATAACTAAAAAACAAGAAATTCAAGAATTTTGATGTTCAAATAATCAAGAATTGTACATCTTAATGATTTGTATATTTCTCAATGCGAGCATTTGACACTTACTGACTATTCTAGAGCACTCACTATATTTCTACAGTTTAATTTTTGTCATCCAACTCAGATTAACCTTGAAAAATCAATTGTCTCGCATACAGTTTAATTGTTTTGTCATAGAGAGGCTTTATTTATGTGCCCTTCAACCGAGTAGCACCATGGTTAACTGCAATTATAAAAGCCAAAAGCTGCCTTATTTGTTATCAGACTTGTCCTAAAGCTTTGATTTTGGAGACTGTTGCAATTGCTTCACTTCCCTAACTCGAGCTTCTTGTGTAAGCGACACAACAAGCTGCAGAAAGAAACCATGGCACCCATAAATACTTAGAACTATTCAATATGTAAAACAAACAATTTTCATTGAGGATCTCTCTTATTGTTTTTCATCACTTGGCTTCTTCATAATAGTCAAAATAAAAAGTTGGAAAAAATATCATTAAAATTCAAACATAAAATATACCTCGCCCTTCCTGCTGTACATGTGACCAGTACAGAAACCACGACCCCCATAAGCAGTTGGTGATTCTATCTGCAAAAAAGTAGCATAACTAGAATTAGTTAAGTAAAAGAGTTTCCAATCATTTGAGGGAAAATTCTAATTAATTTCATAAGCAAAATATTTTACACTTATCCTATCTATGATGGAGAACACATGATTTTCATTGGTAATCCACATACAAATGCATAAGAAAACCTGTTTTCAGGAAGAAGAAAAGAAAAGACCGGGAAGAGAAGACAGGAAGCCGCTTAAAGACTTACAGTGTACAATAACCAGTCGTCAGCTTTAACAGGCCTGTGAAACCACATCCTGAGCAAACAAACGAGGTTATTTATGCAGAATGCTTCAATCTAACACCCCCCCCCCCCCCCCCCCGGGCCCGAAATATCAGAGTGGAGTAGAATTTATGGTAAGATGAGGGATAATTTCAAAATTATTCTGAACTGTATATGTATTTTTACTCTAGCTGTACGTATGAATACAAAAACATAGTTCTATCTTCTAGAAATATTTCGGGATCAGCCAGTAGAAAGTAATAGAATTCAATTACAGAAATAGGAACAAATAATGCTAGCACATACGAGTGATCGAGACTAAGAGCTGACGCAATGATACCCTTTCTGTGTGGATTTAGGCTGACACCAGCAAATATTAGATCTGAGGCATATGCAACCACACATCTATAATATAAAAGAGCAAAGTACAATGTTAATTGGAGAAAGCAAAATAGAAGGGGCAAAAGTTTCTCTAGGCATTGGATAGGATCTAGTATATTCTATCAAAACACATTACCTGTGCAGAGCTGGATCATCAGAAAGCTTCCCTCTAGCTCTAAACCAATAATTGAAGCTAAAACAGAAAAGGGTAAATTAAATATAGTGCATCAAGAAATCCATAAATATAGGCAAATAATAAGACAGAAAAATAAAAAGTCAAGAAAAATAAATTACCTGGGTTTTGATTCTTCTCGTGTAGTGTATCTATCACAGAATCTTATCTCTATGGGCCATGGAACAAACTTCTTTGAAGCCACTCTTCTCCTATAATCCCTGCAATTATCAGCAGCTATTAAAAGTTTACTAAAAAAATTACCACAACAGTAGTCGAAACAATAATGGTAATAATAATAATAATTTCTGGCAAATAACCATGTGAATGCCTGTAAATTTTAACGGGCAGCATTTGTCGTGGTTTCATTTCTTTATTTTTCTTGTCTTTTGAGTTTTTGGTGTGTGTGTTGGTGTGTGGGGGGGGGCTGGAAATGTTGCAATAAGCATCAATGGCTGCTTCGTGGAAAACTGGAAACCATTATCTAGCTTGCCACAAGTTATTCAACTTGTTTTGACAGATGTACGGGTCCAACTCTGCTATTATTTTGGGGAAAAGAAAGGAGCATCCTATTATTCAGTTCTAGATTGTCGAATTAAAAATGGACGGATCGGCACTGTTGAACTGAAGAGGGGAGGGGGGTGAGGGCTTTTAGAATTGATCTGATTCCGTTCGTTATAATTCAAAGGCCCAGATCAGCAAAAAAAGAAAAGTAAGGGATTTGAATCCGTGTACAGCTGTGAAATGAGCTCCGACAACAAGAGTTAAAAAGAAACTAGTTCACGTCAAAATAATATTATTACATGGGAAGGCGAGGATCAGTCATATGTCTTTCCAGTAAATCCTCCATAGATAGAAGCTGCTCTTGATAATCAAGTAAAATAGTCAGTGTGCAGTTCCAGTAGAAAAAAAATAATAACCATAGGTAAACATTTACTCTAATTGTAACAATAATACTTGGCTGTAAACAAGACCAACTTCCGGTCTTTTGTTTATCATTATGTTTGTTTCTGCAATCGAAGAGGCCTGAGTGTGTTTTAGAGAATCCCCAGCAACAAACCTATTTGACACTCTTGCCTCTATTTCTCAAATCAATTAGAAAATGTTCAAAACCAGAAACTACTTCCTTTGGGTGCATTGTTAAACATGCAGCTGGTTTTCCTATCAGATTGCAGGCAATTGGAGTATTGCTCATAATTCATCAATAATAATCGAATTCAGACCAATGA
Organism: Eleocharis quinqueflora; assembly: GCA_964058865.1. Lineage (NCBI taxonomy): Eukaryota > Viridiplantae > Streptophyta > Magnoliopsida > Poales > Cyperaceae > Eleocharis > Eleocharis quinqueflora. The sequence goes on along the minus strand of CAXKVX010000004.1, from coordinate 45,077 downwards.
AAATTTCAAACAAGGGCGAAACATTGACACTTTTTATATGCATGATTTCGGAACCATATAGATTAGCCAAAAAGAAAGGCTGAATATTAAATTTAAACTGTATTTATGAGGCTTGTTAATATTCTGAATCCTAATTAAAAAAACTATCCACAGAAAACTAGATATGTATTAAATATTTGGCTTGCTTGATTCTATTTTCAGAGGAAATTTCTAAAATATACCAATGTGAATGAAAGAGGTGCTAGAATTATTGTGCCAGTACATGCCAATGCAAATAAAATCATCCCCATATTGGCAACAGTATTTACCAAAGAAAATAGGAGTCACAAGAAATACTAACAGACTCAGGAGAAGGAACAGGTGGCATTGATACTGCCTGGTGTTCAAAACCTAACTGTTCTTTCTGCACCAAGGGTTCATAAACAGTTATTTATGACAGAAAGATACAAATCAAATTGAGAATGACAGGCTGCTAAACGAACAAAAGACCTGAAACGAGGCAATAATTGTGAAAATGACAGAGCCATGCTGCTTTGCCTCTACTGTTCTGGTGGCGAAATTATTGCCATCTCGTACCCGATAAACTTCATATATTATAGGCACTATTAAGAGTGAGACAATAGAAATCTCATTATTCTAAGAACAAGTCATATGAAAAGTATAAGTGAACATATAAAAAAGGTATGCTAAAAAGAGATCCATGAAGAACAATTTATTGGTCTAATTTATGAAATATGAATATGAGTTGACAATCTTAATTCTAACTTTTGACATGTAGATGCATAACTAGATTCATCTTAAGAAATGTATTGCTCCTACCAACAAGTATCTCAGTTGCTATAGTTTTCTTATTCAAAGGAAACAAGAATGAAAGCTAAACCTACTGATAACTCCAGACAATTGTGATGGTATGGATCCCGACAAAGGATCTGTATAACATCAAATGCATACTGTTGGATTTTTTTGAGTATCATACAACTACGCAGCCTTAGGATATGGAATAAGGGTATAAACAAATAACAGACCTCAGTACCAATTGTCAAAGTATACACGGTCAATTATTTAAGACTTTATGTATCTTCTTATTCTTAAGGAAAAATACCATCGTTGTCTCCTCTCAAGATGAAAGTCGCATGTAAACTATGCAGTAGTTTAAAGCAGTCCACTGTTTTAGATGCTGCTGCTAGTGCCTGTGTACACGAATAAACTATAATCAGTGAAATAATGCAACTTCTCTTTGAAGAAGAAAATAATATAAGTATTTCCTCAGAACCCCTTACTAACAAAAATATAATGTGATAGTCTCTTCACAAGTTTGATTCAAGACAATGCTGCTTACCAAGTGCAAATAATTACTGAACAGGGATATTAATTAATGCTATAAAGATAAATCATATGGTATGTCCTGAAATATCCTCTATGCGAGGAAATATACTGTAAAAAGATGTGACCTTACAAGAAAAAATAATAATTTAAGTAACCTGGCCAATAAATTGTCCACCGAAGACTTGCCTAAAAGCAGGAGCATCTGGAAGAGTAAAGCCCCGAAAAATGTTAACCTACACTTATAGCAACACAACAGAAACAAAACACAAACACAGTTAAAACTATAGTAAATTTTGAAATAAGCACCACCTATTGTGTTGAAATGCAGAAGTCCAGTTATATACCAGTTGGAATGTACTGGTATAATTATCTACTACAGAATAACAAAACAATTAATCACTGATTATATCCAGATCCATTCGATTCGCTTCATTTTTTGTAATAGCCAACATACACGCAAATGGATGATCTAGATTTTATCCTTGAAATACAAACCATTCTAATCATATCTGCCCTTTACCAATCCTTCTTTGTGTATACTCTCAAGTCTCAATATCATGTGTACCTTTTAGATTTATCTTTGTTTGGTTAAGTGTTACAAATAATTACATTTGTTTTCTAACTTATTCAAATTACATGAGAAATAAAACCATGGTTTCCTAATTTTATTACTCGAAATTTATAAATAAACAAATAAAGAATAACACTTTTCTCCTGTAATTAACAACTGTGTGTGTGTGTGTGTTGGGTTTTTTTCTTTTTTTTTTTTGGGAGGGGGGGGCTCACAAATTAATAGACCGCAAAACATGATATTAACGATGCAATATAGGCCCTTACAACAAGAGTGTCTCAGATGTCCTAAAATATACCTTAAATATCACTTGCATACCTATTCTCCTTATACCTTCCAAACCACCTAATGACCTTCCTCTGATATATAAAGATAAGTCAACAAAAGGGGTGGGGGTGGTTAAAAAAGTGGTATAATTTTCAAGTAAAAATGCAGAGGGAAGGAGAAAGAGGACATTGACATTTTTTTTGTATGGACCAACTGGATACGTCAGGTCGTTATCTTTATGGAGCAATACATAGTACCTAAGAGTTCCCAGGGTGCAGATGATAATTTTAAAAATGTACAAGATTAATTATACCAAAAATAATGACTTACATCCAGTGGCTCCAGATGTAAAATATGTTCCACAAGGCAGAAGTTTTCTGGCGTCTCATCTGCATTCCATATTGATTTTGGCTGCAGTAAGCATCTATATTTGTTTGGTAGGATCAGGCATGTTAGCTGCAATGAGGTCCAGTTAGTGAGAGCACACAGCTAAATTGATGAGATATAAGCTTGATGTATTTCAAAAGAATAAATAACGAAGAAAGAAATTCACTATTACCGCACTTAAAGCAACAACATTAACTTGATGAGTAGAGCCAGTACTTCCTGTGAAATAATTAATAAATAATACGAGATAAATTTTCTCATGCAATACAAAGCAACACAAACATAGTTAGCTGGTCCACACATCTAAACTAATGAGATATAAGCTGGTTGCCTTGATAACATGTAGGGCTCAGGTTTATATCAGCCTTTTTTTATTGGATACAGAAGATCTGGTTCAATTCAGCTCTGTTTTGTGTTTACCGACCTCTCAGTTTCTAATCGTCAGAGGAACAGATCTTTTTAAGATCAGTGCTAAATTACGACTTGGATCAAGGGTCAAGTAAGGGCCAAATTGCTTTAATAGTTTATAGTCACAGCTCAGAATGTGCCAGCTCTAAACTTAATATCAAAAAGCAGAAACTAATGATAACAAAAATAAGAAGTATCTACCATGACCAAAATAGTCATATTTTTTCAAGAAAAGATGGTTCCCTTCATCTGCATTGTTTGAGTCAGAAATCTCAGCCTGAAACATAAAAATGTACTGATTGGTAAAAAGGTCTAACCGTCTAATAAAGTTTAGATGTGATAAATATGATAAACTGCTGACCTGACCGTCCCATATCAAACAAAGTCCAACCACTGGTTCTCCTTCACGCGCAACATACTCTCCAGATTCTGACAAAATAAAAAAAAAACATAGTTATTGAATGTGTTTTCACATAACTTCCTTTTGCAATTAAAAGTTCTGCTTCAAAACCGAACTCAGACTTTTAGGATGCAGTCATCCAGATTACCAGAGAATCCATTTGAATTGATTAAATTTAGTAATTTTAAGGTCAAAAGGTCCTGAAAAAGTGGTACTCAGGGTCGTTCAGAAAAAAAAGTTGATTCAATTTAATCGCAACACGGAGTTCACATTTGGTTGCCTAGTCTACGTGTCAAGGTTGAGGTTTAATCCAAAAATAGAGGAATGGAAAATGAGCTCTATAGTGCTAAGAAACCGGCGTTTGGAAGGATCAAATGGCTAAGAAGTTAAAGGTGTTGGTACGAAAGAAAATAAAAAATCAAAATATACGATAATTACCTAACAACACGAAGTATAAAAAATTAAAAAAAATGGAAGGACACATGAACCCAGAAAAAAGGACAACCCATACCATAATTCTCGACTTCAACAACATCAGCAATCCTGCGGTAAGAAGAACTTGGGAGACGCTGAAGCAGTGGAACTTGACCGAGAAATTCAATCACTGATCCAATAAACAATAAAAAAATTAAAAAATTACCACTTGCACAAATAAAAAAAAAAACGAAAATGTTAGGAGAAAAGGCTGCTACTTTACCTTGCTCGCGGTCCATTAACGAAGTACTGGCGACCCAGAGAAGAAAAGCGAAAGAAGGAAACGAGTAGGAGAAAGGAAGAGAGAAGAGAGAAGAGAGGGACGGCGCGCTAACTGTAATAGTAATTGTAGAACAAATGCTCACGCGTTGCGTCAATGCGTTTCTTATGTTTTATACGATTATTGTCGGCCAATTGGTGTTAAATGATTGGATTTGAGGGCAGAAGATAGCAGCCAGCAGGATAGCTCCAATCATCCAATGAACAAGGAAACGAATAATTTCGCGTGTGCTAATAAGGGAAGGATTAGTTTTAGACACTTGCATAAACATAAGAGTTATAAATATATAATTTTTTCTGTCTGAACATAAAAAAATAAGAATTATTTTCAATCACTCTGGTTTTAAACATTTGACATGGCTCTATTTTTCTGCGTTTAACGGTTAGACGTGTTTTCTAGACGCAATTGTTCAGAAATAGAGGTCACTCGAGTTTACAAAGCAAAAAAAATATCAAGTACCTTTGAAATATGATTCACGTCTGAATCCAACGTTTGAACGTGCGTTCAGACGTTGCGTTCACAACGTTGCTTGAATGCTACGTTCAGACGTAGCGTTCAGACGTGAACGCAGATTTGAAATTTTGCACCATACTTAATCATTATGTCGTTTGTTTTCACTTTTCAGTGTGAACGCATGTGTTTAATCTGAACGCTGAACACAAAAAAAATATGGCCATGGATGTCAAATTTTTTAAATCAGGATCATGAATGTAATTCTTACTTTTTAAGCATCAAACAAAAAATTCAAAAAATATATAGATCGGATCTCAAAACGACGATTAACTTGACATATAAAATAAATTTTCAAATAAACTTAAATTGTCAAAAGTCTAAAATAATATTGTTATATGAGTAAAATTAAGTTACTTGCGCTAGCACAAACTATATTGTGCTTGCGACTACAAATATCGAATTTTCAAGTGCAAACGGTGCGTCCATACTGATGAAAATGTTGTTCATATTAAAATCTATTTCGAGGTCAAAAATTTTAATTTTAGAATTTTTTTACTATTTTATCGGATAAGTTAAAAATACCTTAAATATAGGTTGCTTGACTTTTGCTGGGATTCAGCCACTGCTTTGCCCCCAGATAGTCCTTCAGGATCCTACTGAGACGGTGGCATTGGAATGCGGCTTTTTCTGATTTCATACCTGATGTGCTCGTTGTTGAGGTGTCAAACGAGATCTTTGATGATAAGGCTGTTAGGGACGATTGGAGAGCTTACACCCATGACAAAGGATCCCCCAGTGCCTGTCTCAGTCGCTTCTTCTTCAGGTCTTTTATCGTTTTACTTTAATTTTTCTTCATTTCATTTCATGAGCTTGTGCATGACTTCGTTTTATGTTTCAGTTAGGTGGCTTCATAGGACCGATTCAGTCGCAGTGCACGTAGGAATGAAAGATTCAGAGTCAGGCGTGGCCGTCTTGGGGAGTCTCGCTTCTTTGTGGTTTTCGAGGAGCTGTGAGTTATAGCTTCTCATGTTGTTGCCCCTTGTATCTTTGTTCGTATCTTCAGACATTTTGTTTTGGCTTATGTTGTTTGTTTGCTTTGTTTTGTATGACATGTTGCTTATACTTGACTTGGATATGCTTGTGTGGGATATGCACCTTGGTTTGTGGATTCTTTACTTTATTTCTCAAGTTTCATGGTGTTATTTTCTATATTGCCTATTTTAATTTGCGGATACTTGAAATTTGGCACGATTTAGGTTCATAGAAGCTCGAGTGAGACCCGTTTTGGGCGAGACTCGATTTCGGTTCGAAATGAACAACAAAGTGTATCTTGTTTATTTCATCCTCCACAATGCATAAAATTGATCAATGATTCGTTGGATAAGGCATAGACAATTTACTTAACCCTGTCCATCATTCAGGCGTCTAAGATAGATGAACAAAACCAGCGAACATTGCTTAGGCGAACAACCAATACTAGTGATTGATTGTGACACCATCACCTTGATATCATTTTAAAGTGGAACTTACTTTCGCTCCTCTTATTTGATTTGTTTATTTGGAACACTTACTTTCACTCGAGGGTACACTCAATTTTTATCCTAAGTTTTTTCTCAATTTACCCTCTCAAAATAGGAATGATTGTTTTGTCATTTGAATAATTATGAGAATTGTTTAAAGGTCCAATTTCTTCAACCTTGCTTTTATAATCCCAAAGCATAAGGTCGTATCTTGTTTGTTTATGTTGGACATTTCAATTTTGGTGCAATTTAATTAGGGTATAATCACAAAAACATTTTTTCTAATCTAAATAATTGCAATTCAATCAAATATTCTCTGTGCGACATGAATGAAATAAAATTAGTGGAAGCATATAAAATACTTATTTTTCATCTCCTTTTGTTGTCTCCTTTCTTCAACTTCTCTGTGCGGCGTGGAGATGTCTTTCAATTCGCGAAAGAGCTTTCACACCGTCTTTCTCGGCGAGTCCTTCCAAGCGATTCGAGGGCGCTTTCCTTTCTCTGATGAGCACGAATACTTCAACGGAGTATGATCACTTAATGGAGAAGTTGATCAGTAGCTATGCACAACACATGTGCCATAACAACAGTAGAATCTGTTTTGAATTACCCCTTAATGCTTGGAGACCTGGGTCTATTTATAAGGGCGAAAGTGTATCTTGGAAAGATGCAAAATTAATTATCAAATATTCACAAAATATTTGAAATTATATTCTCTCTAATTCTTTTTGAAATTCTAATATTTACTGCTGTAAACATTTCCACGAATTTGGTATAAAAGCCAAAATATCCAATCAGAAAGATAACGGTAAATCTAGGCAGTCAAAACATGCCTTACAGCAGGTCTCTTGGCAGATTTGGTAATTCCAGAGGTCGCAATAGACTTGGTAATTCCAAACTTGGTAGATTTATGTCAGGTATTTTGCGACCACAATGGGATCCTTTGCGGCCGCAATCAATAATGTTGAAATCAGCAGATTTATTGCCAAAACTTCCCTACTGTATTGCGGCCACAAGGAACCTTACTGCGGCCGCAATAGATTTTTGTTTGTGATGTTTTGCTTAGGCTTTGATCCAAATTAAGTTGGGTTTAGCCCAAACAATATTTCTGACTTTACACTAACACCCATATATAGTTTAATTGATCATAATCAGTCCATTAATAATTACAATCAATTTACTTTAGTTCTATATGCATCCGTGCCCAAAATCTTAGTGAAATATGTATAATGTCTTGAATATTGAATTAATCACATTTACGACATCTCCACATATTACTCCTCGTAATATTGGTGACAGTACATGACATGTAGTAATCATATAACATGTAGTCCAAACTTAATTTATTGGAATTAACGTCTCAACTCCAACAGTTTAATCCTCCATAATTCTCCAAAAGATGATTATTACTTCATATGATTATATCGGGATAATTCACTTAATCCAGTCTATTATTTAGGCGTCTTGGATAGATGGACAAAACCAACGAACGTTAATTAAGCGAACGACCAATACCGGTGATAGTTTGTGGTGTCAGCATCATGATACCATTTTTGAGGTGGAACTCACTTTAGATCCTCTTGTTTATTCTGGGCTGGAACGGGTCAATCCTTCAGCCGGGTCATGCAAGTTGGCAAGCTAACATCTGCTTAAGCTCGCTGAATCTAAGAGGGAACGGGTCGTCTCAAACGGGTCAATGTCAGACGATTTTCAAACGGGTCGTTCTTGGGCCGATTATAATGATGTCCTATCAACTATATTATTATTATTTTTATTTTATAAATAAACATATTATTTTTTATATAAACTACTTTATTATTTCCATTGTTATATTATCATCATTATCAATATTATATTGTACCATCATTGTTATTATGTTACAAAAAAAATTCTTATGGTTATTTTATTATATAAATTATTTATTATTGTTATTATTACATCATCATAATTATTATTGTTATTATTATATTGTCATCATTGTTATTATTATAATTATTAATACTATTTTATTATATTAATATAAAAATAATGTATATTATTATTTTATATACTTTATTATTTATTATTATTAGAGTAAAGTTATGATGCTCCTAGGAGCATCAAGGCTTCCGTACTCTTAACTCGAAAACATTCTTAAACACCTTTATATTTTGATTTATCATGCTTAATAAATTTTTTATATCAAAATATAGTAGGAGACATTTTTATTTTTAGATTTTTTAAGTACATGTTTTGGATTTTGAAAGTGACCTAATTTGGTGTATAAACATTGATTATTTTAGTACTATTTTAGTGCCACTTTAAAAAAATTAAAATACATTACAAACTCTAAAAATAGATTTTTTTTGTCCCTCACAAGATTTTGATATAATGAAATTACTGAACATGATTAATCAAAATTTAAAGATAATTAAGAATGGTTTTGATTTAAGAGCACAATAGGCATTGGTGCTCCTAGGAGCACCATAGCTTTACTCTTATTATTATTATTATTGTTGTTGTTGTTGTTGTTGTTGTTGTTGTCGTCGTCGTTGCTGCTACTGTTGCGGCTGTCGTCGTTGTTGTTATGTTATCATCATTGTTATTATCATAATTATCAACACTTCTGCTATTTCGATAAAAAAAATATGAAATGACATTTTAGCTCTTTCGAATAATCAATAGTATCACTCTTGTACAACTTCTTCAAAAATGATATTATTCTATTTTTACTATATTAGAATTGTACTTTTGTAGTGCTATTTCTTGATTTGTCAAAAACTAAAAGGTTTACTTGCATTGCATATATGATATAAATTTAGAAAAAAAAATAGTAAGATATAATAGAAACAAAAAAATAAAGTTCCATTGGCTTTTGTTGTTGTGTCGAATCCATCTTTTAAACGTGGTTTTGTACGGTTTCTGATTGAATTTTAAGATATTTTAAACACGATTTTTGTACTAGTTTTATTCCCAAACTTTCTAGATTGAACAAGCAGTATCAAAATCAGACACTGGACAATTCACATCCAGTGTTATAATTTTTGACACAATCTCAATGGACTATTTAAATTGTAAAAGATTTCAAATAAAAATTTCCAACAATCACACACATTCATTTGAATCAATTAATTTTTTGATATAAGGGTTCCCACACCCTTTAATTTTCAAATTAAATTACTTACCAACAAATTCCATCACAACCGGACTACAGTCCATAATATTACTATTACTATATATCATTCTCCGATACCAGACTGTTCATTCGTGAACAGTGTCGTTTTGTTTTTTTTTTGTTTGTTCAGGCTTTTTTTTTCTGTTGCAGTTTTTTTTTCGCGATTTTTTCTGTCTGTGTCTGTGTGTTTCTTTGTATGATTGATGCGTTGTGCTGTCCATTCGCAACAGTGCGGAACTTTTTCTGCCGATTTCTTCTACCGCTCGCTGTGTGTTTGTCCGGATGGTTGACGCGTGTCTTCTGTATTTCGTCTTCCAGTAAAGAAGACAGTGTCACCGCTTCTCTGTTTCTCATTCGCAACAGCGTCAATTTCCTTTTGACGTTGATTTTTCTTGCTGCCTCTGTGCTCCATCCGCTACTTGACGCGTGATAATGATTTCTCCTATCGCATGTATATGTGCGGAGCGCGTTTGCACGCCCAGTGAAACTCACATCTGATCTGATGCCTTTCTGGCTTTATCAGTTGAATCTCCTCAAAGTGGATTGCTTTTATCCGTTCAAAAACCAACCCGCATCATTTCCAGTTCTCGACCATCATGCGCCAGTTCCCTCTTCCCAAGCTACCAACTAATCAATCTCTCGGTCTCTCCCCACCAATCCTTTCTCCCCTCCACAGTCGGGTCCTATCCAAATTGAGATCCCTTGTAGTATACTACTACACAGAAATTGAACCGTTCATTGAATCTCGGGATTGGAAAGCACGACTTTTGAGATTCCATGAACGGTCCTGATCTTGATCTCGTTGTAGTAGGTATATTACTACACATAGTTACGGATTCGTCCTATCCGACCGACCTCCCTTTATCGTCTTTCGACATTTTTCTTCGTTCACTTCAACCCCCGCCAAAAACCCTAGGCTCCTTCACCTCGTACCAACCAATGGCATCGTTATCCGTGCCCACTTCTCCAACCTCTCTTCAGCTCCGTTCCGGACTCAGGTACAAGGGATACGCTAAATTCTTCCTCAAGGTGAGATTCCAGCCGTCTGATTTGCGGGTCCGGGTGGTTGTGCCCTCTCGGCTGTCGGATGGGGAGGGAGCCAAGGTGAGATCATGGAGCAGTTCGAGCGGGCCGTTGGATGCCTTTTCGGGCTGGGCTGAGAGTAACGGTGGCGAGGATGGTAATAAGGGAAAGCTTGCAGGTGAGTTTGAGATTTAACTTGATTTTTGGTAGGATATTGCAATGTAGAAGTGGGTTTAGAAGGCTAAATTGACTTGCACGGTTAAATTTAATAGATTTTATGGTTTCTGCCACCTGTATTTAGGACGGAAGTGCAAGAAAACTTTTGTTGTTACCCGAGGTGTCAATTTGTTCCTGTCCATGGCGACTGTAGATTTGATGGGTTCTTATGTAAAAAGTTCCAATTCAGCTTTCATTCCAAAATAACACCTCAATTAGATGAGATATGGCATGAAGATCCACATGGAAAAGAGAACACTGACATCAAAGATCAGCATGTATAGTGCTGGTATTTCGCAAGTGATATAGTAGTGTAAACAAAGATGGTTATCATTTGATATTAAATGATAATCATGGAATGAACTTTCATGCTCTTTTTAAAGCTAATACGCTTCCCTGGTAGTTCACTTTCAGGTGCTATTGGAGCTATACTAGCGGGAGGTCTATTTCTTGCTAGTATCACATTTGCAGCCTTATCTTTCACTGGGAGAAGTGCAAATGGTACTTACATATTGTCCATAAATCATAATATTAGTATGATAGTCGATAGAGACATAGAGTGATTTTACTTATTAATTCAATTTGTTTTCTACATACAGGAACAAAAGTGCACATGCAACCACTGACCAGTGAGCAAACAAATGTGATCTGTTCAGATGATGAATCTAAAATTGTTACCGTAAATAAAGATTTAAAGGAAGCTATTATAAACGAAGAGTACTCTGACAGTGCTTTGGGAAACAAGATTGAGGAGATTGGGGACATCTCTTCAGCAAGCAAGTTAGATTCTTCTAAAGCGAACACTTCAGATCAGGAAACAGAAGTATCTAAAAGTGGTTTAAATGCTGCTGCGAGTTCTGTAATTGAAGAAAATAAACCAATGATCTTGGATGCTAATGATATGCCACCCGAAACAAACCTTCTTGATTCAGAGAAAAATGTAATTAATCAGCCAGAGGAGGACTTAAATCTACAGGAAACATTAAATGCACCTGCAATGGCAGATCCACTTCCTGTCAAAATCATAGCCTCTGAAGTTGTTATACTTAAATCAGGTGATGTTGTAGAAACACAGGAAGTCGCCAAAGAAGCCGATTCATTGGATCGGCAAGAGGCGATTGGCAGTTTGTATGAAATAGATTCTTTCCAAGAGACTGAGCTGATAGATAAAGAAATGGAAGGGGGCCAGAATGGTGAAGTTGAGAAAAACGACGCCAAGAAGACGAAAGGTTTTTTCTCTCGTGCTGGTATCCCCGCACCGTTGCTAGTGCCAACAGCTCTTCAGTTACCACCTGGAGATGTCCTGATCCCTGCTGTAATTGATCAATCGCAAACTCAGGCTTTTGCAGCTCTTCAAGCTTTGAAGGTATGTCTCAGCTTTAGCAAAACCGGTGTTTAAGATTGACACAGAAGTGTGCCCAAAAGATAAAAACTTGTATATACTGTTACTAAACAATCATTGGCACAGAAGTGTGGCCAGTACTTAAGATTCTTGAGATTTACTGAAGGCATACTTTGTCAATTATTAACTTATTAGGTTATAGAGGGAACTGCCAAACCAGGTGAATTATGCACTCGTCGTGAATATGCCCGTTGGTTGGTAGCTGCTAGCTCCCTTTCAAGGTACTATAGTTTTGTTATTCATATTTAGGGCTGGCATTAACAGATTGTTTGAGAGCATTACTGAGTTTGTTATTTCTACAAAGAAACACAGTTTCCAAAGTTTATCCAGCCATGTACATTGAGAATGTGACGGAGCTTGCATTTGATGACGTCACCCCTGATAACCCCGATTTTTCTTCCATACAAGGTCTTGAATTTTCCATCATACACTATCAATTTAGGTTTTAAAGAAGCATATATATTTTGAGAGTTATTTTTTTGAAAAAAAAGAATGTTGCATGAAATAGGCTTAGCAGAAGCTGGACTTATTGCGAGTAAGCTTTCAAGTCTTGAATTGGGTATCACTGACAATGAAGATCAGGATAAGATCCTTTTCTCTCCAGAAAGGTACATAGTTTGTAATCCCTTTCTTAAGTTAATCAATATTTTGGATTTTTTTTTCTTACAAACTGTGCACTTACAGTCCCCTTTCACGGCAAGATCTCGTTAGTTGGAAGATGACTTTGGAGAAACGTTACTTGCCAGAAATTGACAGAAATGTATGTAAAAGATTCCAAGTTGAATTTACTTCACTGAGAATATGTTATTGTTACTATTGGATGTCATCTTAAATGATTTTTTCTTTCCTTTAAAATAAACAGGCTTTCTACAAAGCTTCCGGATACATAGATATTGATAAAATAAACCCAGATGCATGGCCTGCTTTGGTGGCTGACCTAGCTACTGGTGAACAGAGCATAACTGCTCTTGCATTTGGTGCGTTCATTTGGAAATCCGTATTTCATTTTTGCTGTGCATTGTCTTGCTCAAGGAATACATCATAAATTGTGTTGTATATTTTCAATAGGTTACACCAGATTGTTCCAACCTGGTAAGCCAGTAACTAAGGGACAAGCGGCCATTGCTTTATCCATTGGTGAATCCTATGAGGTTGTAAATGAGGAATTAGCCCGCATAGAAGCGGAAGCCCTAGCTGAGTCAGCTGTAAATGCACACACTGCCTTAGTGGCTCAAGTAGAAAAGGATCTAAATGCAGCATACGAGACTGATCTTGCAAAAGAGAGAGAAAAGGTAGAGACACTTGAGAAATTGGCTGAAGAGGTGAGGTTAGAGTTGAAAAAATTGAAGGAAGAGAGGGAGGGGGAGGATAATACAATAGCAATGGGTCGTGCTGCAGTGGAGTCTGAAATGGAAGTGCTCTTGAAGTTGAAGCATGAATTGGAGAAAGAACTGGAGGGAGTTATGAGCAAAAAGATGGAGGTATCCTTCGAGCGAGAACGGATCAATAAACTGAGGCAGGGGATTGAAAATGAGAACCTATCAATTGCACAACTTAAACATGATTTGGAAGTCGAGAGGAAAGCCTTGGCTATGGCCAGGTAGTATCCAGTCCACAATTGTTGGCTATTGATTCTACATTAACTGAAATATCCTTCATTGCTGAAAAACCAACAAGATAATCCTTTTTTTTTGTGTGCTTTATCAGAGCATGGGCAGAAGAGGAGGCAAAAAGGGCAAGAGAACACGCAAGAACACTTGAAGAAGCGAGATCCCACTGGGAGCAACGGGGCATTAAAGTAGTCGTTGATGAAGAACTGCTAGACGACACATCAGCAGGGATCTCTTGGATTACTGCTGGAGAAACCACAAAAGAAGTTTCTGTTGAAGAGAAGGTAAAAGAGGAAGTAGAAACACTGAAAGCTAAAGTTGCACAGAAGAGACTTGAGATGATTGCTGCTTTTGAGAGGCTCAGAGAGAAGATCCTTTCTCTGATTGCGGTTTTGAAAGAACGAGCGTCCGAGAGCTCGAAGCGTGGTGCTGAGTTTTGGGCTGGGATCAGTGAGAAGGCTAAGAGAGTTATTGCAGATTGTAAGGGAGGAGTGGAGAAAATCACACAGAAGCCCAAGTCATAATCTCTTCGTAAACTTTATGATCTCTTTTGGTTCACAGAAACATGAATAATCTGTTCTTGTACTGAGCTTAGAAGATGCCAGAGTTGGTGTTTTGTCGGCTCTTGTCAGCAAAAGTTCACATTCAATCTAGACTGGTGTTAAATAAATCTTAATAAGTTTGACAATGATAATTTATTATTCTCGTGGAGTTTTCACGCATTTTCTTTTATATAAAAACTCGGTGGCGCATCAGTTCATGGTTAAAAGTATGGCCTATTAAAAAAAGTGATTCGGGACGGGAAAAACACAGAGACAGGCCAGGGGTCGATGGATCGACATTAGGCCTGCTCGAAGCGAGATCACAGATAGTAAATCATGGCGATATTGATCTGAAATCTACAATCTCATCGCTTCAATGTACGATGGGAGATTTTGTTGAGTCGAATCGTGCATTGCTAGAAGTGGTGCACCGATCGAATCGTGAATCGTTTAAAGATATCTTGATATCTGAGTCTTAGGTACAAAATATGATTGATGTAACGAAGTCTGTTGCAAAAATCTATACTATCTAATAAAACGTCTAAACAATAAATGCGTTCACTTGATTTTGATCTTATTTTACTCTATGAATAAAAATACCTCTCAATTTAAGGTACGTCATTAATGAGCTCCTTTGAATCTATTTCTCTTTCGTGCATCATTATGAGTTTATCTTTCCTCAAAAGATTTCATTTAGAAAATAAATTATTCCTTTATAACAACTCGTTACCATATTATTCTTCCACAAATTTAGTTTATAAATAAAATTTGGGATAGGATCCACAGTCACAAGCAGTTCTAACCACATCACAACCACTTCATCCAAACTCTCAATTATCTTTTAATGATTACCTATGGTCTAGACTATGTATACCAATGTGTGCATTCTTATGAATAAATGTATGACTAATCCTGAACTGTGGACCTAGAAAACTTGAAATCGAAAGTCAGTAAACCACATACTTAACCGGATTTTAATATACATGAGCGACTGGAGAATAACACAAAAGAGCTCAAACTACTTAGAAGCGTTAAAAGCAACCGAATCAATTGAAGAACCCGCGGTTGGTTTTGTTAAGCCAACTGAATCAAAAAGTGGTACTACGACCATAATTAAACAAAATAACACCATAATCCAACTCTTGGTGAGACTTACTGAAAATTTGGAGGATTGTAAAGAAGCTATTAGAAGTATCAGGCAAGTCGTAGCTGATCAAACGTCAGCCGGGACGAGTGCTGATATAACTAATACCATTGGCGAATTACAGAAGAATTTAAAGAAATTGAGTTTAGGTGAACCAATCCCTAAACCAAAGAAAAAGGAAGTACCATTCTACGTCTTCAAAGATCCACTAAAAAATTTTGAAGAAGAAAAAAAGAAATGAACAGAACGCGTACTGAGACTGTGATGGAACCACGACCATCCATCTCAAATCGAGAACAACAAAGCTGTGATGAAAATCAAACTCCAACAATTGAGGATCAAATCCGAAATTATAGACGTAGCCAGAGACTACGACAAGAAATACAAAGAAGGTTACTCGAAAGGAGAGGTCGGGTACAACAGGAGTTTGGAGAGCCAATTAAATCCTGACGCAGAATTAAACATATCTCAGTTCATAAGAGCACAGTCAGTACCAGCAAAAACACTTTACCAAGATGGCCGGACTGCTACTCAACATAGGGTGTATCAACATTACTCTGACCAACGAATCCTCGTAACTGATGGACAACAGTTAGAATTACCATTTATTTCCCAACGGAGTTACGAAGAGATACAGAGATCAGGATTTCAACATTTACACTTGGGGCTAATAATGATAAGATTATATACTTTACATCGTAGAGAAGCAGGTGTAAACGCTCTTGTAGTGGTGAGAGATACCCGGTGGGCAGACGATAGATCCATAATTGGAACAATGGAGATGGATTTAACTACCGGAACCCAACTAGCATACTTAGCACCTAACATGATGCTTAGTATAGCTGATTTCTTTAACCATATACAATTGGTAGTTCAGACACGTGAGTATGAAAACTGGCAAGCTGGAGAGAGTAACCTATTATTAACAAGATCATTAATAGGTAGACTATCTAATACGAGTTATACCAGTTTTAGATATAATGTGCAAAGAGTTTCTGATTACCTAACCAGTAGAGGTGTCCAAGCAATCCCTGGACAATCACATACCATAGAAGGATTAAGGGGATCAAGGTGGATTATTAGACCGTCGCGTGTAGCAGAAGTACAATATCCATAGGATGCTATGATTCGCACGAGATCAAACAGAACAATTTTATTAAGATTCAAAAATTATGCGGCTACACAACCATCTCAAGGACCAACAGTTGGGACTAATGATGAAGAACAACTGTCAGAGGAAGAAACAGCCTTAGTACTGTTTGTAAACATGTCCGATGACGAATTAGAAGATGAGAAAGATGATGACACGTACTGGGGAGCTATTCAGCTAACCGCCAGTTTGGCTGAAGTAGAAGTGGAACAAGATGGTCCTGTATGGGACCAAAGTGATGAAGAAAACGAAGAGGATTCGTAAATCCTTTCGCAAAAGGTGGTGGGAATAAGAACAAACCTTCTTTCGAAACCGAAACTATATACGTTTTGGGACAAGAATCAGAATTTGATTATCCTATCCTAAAACAATTTCTTGAAAAGCCCGTTGTCCAAAACACAGTTTTATCTTCATCGATAACATCAAATTATAATCTAGGTATGATGAAGAACACTCACCAGGTAGATTAAGGAATGATGATGAATCGTCAAGAAGTAGATTAATGCAAGGACCAAGAGGTTTACCCGGAGGAATCAGATCACACCAAAATGAGCAGTGGAACTTACCAACTGCTATGCAAGAGCAGGGTGCAATGTTAGTCTTGCCAGAAGATATTGGCTTATACAATGATGTTATTTCAAGATGGAAATCGATAACATTAAACCTAATAAGTGAAAGAAACTTCGATAATAATAAAGCTAAAATACAATTCATCGAAAACTTATTAGGCGAAGTAGAAAAGAAAATCTGGATCCAATGGCGAATGGCCTTTGAAGCCGAATACTTAGCCTTAGAAGCAGTAGCAGATGATACGCAAAACGTAATATCTCAGATCAGAAGAGTATTAATTCTAGAAGATCCATATCAGGAAACTACTGATGAATAGGACAGAGCGTATCAGGATTTGGAAAGGCTATCCTGTGAACATGTGAAGGATCTATTCTTTTACATGAATGATTTTAAAATATTAGCGGCAAAATCAGGAAGAATATATATATCCCCCGAACTATCTGAAAAATTCTTTAGAAAGATGCCACCGCTAATTGGAAAAGAACTTGAACAAGCTTTTCAAAAGAAATTTCCAGGAAATACAGTTGGGGTAATCCCCAGAATTCATTTCTCTTATCAGTACCTAGCAATATTTCAGAGAAAAATGGATAACTGTTTTAGAGAAACAGATGCATTCATTGTAGTGTACATTGACGGTATTTTAGTATTCTCGGAAAACGAGGAGAAACATGCACAGCATCTAGAGGTGATGTTAGCTATTTGTGAAAAACACGGTTTAGTACTATCACCAACTAAGATGAAAATCGCGGTACCAGAAATTGAATTTTTAGGAGCACAGATCAATAGAGGAAAAATTAAGCTCCAACCACACATCATTAAAAAGATAGTATGGAAACGTTATCGGCCATGAAAATCCATAATTTGGACAAGCCGGAAATCACATTAAGAACAGATTGTCAGGCGATAATAAATTTTTATAACAAGTCATCTAACAATAAACCCTCGCGTATTCGATGGGTTAAGTTTGTTGATTTTGTAACAGGTACAGGAGTGCAGGTTAACTTTGAGCATATTGAAGGAAGACTCAACTCATTAGCAGAAACTCTCTCAAGAATTACAACTGTTTCCCTCAATACACAATGTCTCACAGACCAGCAAGAACTGATGTTCGAGAAATTGGGTCCAGTACTAGACGAGATGCACAACAAAGAGGAAAACAAGGTACCAGTCCCGAAGGAATGAACTCAATCCCTTCAGGAGAAGATCGAAAACCTGTTCCCCTTATCAATGTAGATCTACTACACGCACAACAGTTCGAAGTCTACCTCAGCAAATCAAGCCAGAGCCTCGAAGAATGGCATGAGGACGCACAGAGATTGTCCGACACCAAGAAAATGCACATGCAACACACCTTGGTGGACATTCAGCAATTAATTTCCATAATTAACAGGGAGGAGAAGTACTGTAAGCCTTACCAACGCAGTGATTGTATCCTAACTGATAATTATTGGATTTTATAGAAACAACTTGAAATACTTAAAAAGATGGAAGAAGATTTTAAGCTTTTTCTTAAGAATGTTGTAAAAATGTAAATTAAGGAAGCTGTGGTGAGTCCCAAAGTCTAGCAGAAGTCCATGAAAACTGCTAAATTTTAATGATCAGTCTGGCAGGGTCCTACGGGTAACTGCTGACTTTTTAGGTCTGGGTCGCTTACTTATCAGCATCTTTCTTTTGTTTTGTTTTCTTATGTAGGTGGCGTGATGTGATGGCCACTACTAAGTGTTTGTTAATGCTTCTGTTAGGTGGATGGATTAGAGCCGCCCACTTTGCATATACTTTATTTACTTTTATAGTGAATAGATGATAATGCCCACTAAGCTTGGAATTGAGTATGTAGTGCTTAATGATAAAAGCACCTTTATTTACTTTCGGTAGTGAGTTAGCTGAGATACCCATCCATTTGTTTTCTTTATGAGACAAAGTTATGTGGAAATCACTTCATTCACATGTCGATGGGGTCCAATAAGCATCCGATGTGATAATTGAGATTCCAAAATCCGAGTCTCTAGTTCTATATAAGAGCTTGTATTAAGAGTTGCAAAACAAGCTGAGAACCAGTAAGTTTTACTTCTCTTACTTATAAGATTCCAAATTTTCAAATTTCTTCTTCAAATTTACTATTCCGTACTTATCTTCTTACTAACCCGCGTCCTTAGTGGCCTGCGAAGTTTGAATATCAATCCGTAAGGCACAAGGCGACCGCCCCCATTTTGGTATCAGAGCTTAATTTTTGGTTAGTATCTTTCATGAATTTCTAAAATTTTCATTCTTTCTAGGAAAGCAGTAACAGAAAGGTCATATAGAAATTATCTGTTAAAGGCCATATATGTTCATATACAAATTCCAGAGATGAGGTTTCACAGAAACTAACAACACTAAGTGATATCTAAGGATAAAGAGGGAAAAGTACCTAAGGAGTGGGAAAGTACCTAGACCTTCCAAGGGTATCCTACGGTGAAGGAAGTTTTCAGACAAGGGTGTCAATTAAAAAAAAAAAAATTAATCATCGGCACGAATCTTAAGAAAATCTGAAAGGCTAGGATTATGTGGCCATGATGTGGCTCAAAAGGATGGTGGCACTAGATCCCCTCCCATAAAATTTATATACGAATCGTACATTGTTAGCATATATTCAAGTTTAAAGATAACATGAATGAGAGTTGAGTACTATGTTATTAAAAATTTATCAAAATCAATAGTGCTACAAGATTTTCTACAGTCCGCAACTTTCAATCTACTTAAAATCTTTTCACAATTAATATTACTTTCAACTTTCTCAGCCGAGTTTCAACTCAAAGAAGAGTACTATGAACTAGTCAGGCTCGAATCACCACCTACACTGGCTCTTCCAAATCTGACGCCACTGAGGATGATAATTATGTTAGATTAAACTCTTCTATGGTTTGACAATTTGCAAAACAAATCAGTACTAACTTTGCACAATTGAGTTTTCTTGAGTTACATTTTTATACAGGTACAATTGAAAATTGTGAAAGGCCTCATTAAGCATGTACAACTCAAGAAAAATAAAAAAATATCAAGAGAAAAGAAAAACAAAGCCTCACAGAGGCTTGCGTTACTACAACGCAAGACATACCAGTTACAAATGGTTGCCAACCCGTCACAACACATTGGCAAGGCATTACAACAAATTCCTGGGATAAGAGAGAGAAAACTGGGCAACCGAAGGATTTGGCAGAGACTTGCGTTGTTGTAACGCAAAGGCAAACTCGTCACTACGCGTTGCCAACCCATCATAACAGGTTCTTCACCCGTCACTTCGGGTTCCTCACCCGTCACTATGGGTTCCTGTCTGTCACATATGTCAGCCATAGATGTAGACAAGGAGAAAACTGAAAAGGTGCCAGTCTGTCATAACAAGTTTCATAATAGGTTGCCAATTTCGACAACGGAAGCAGCTCTGATCAAGATTTCAAGACTCCAAGAAGTATTATGCTTATATAAACCTGGGACATATGTTTCAGCAACATTAAGAAAATTCTCCCCAAGTTTACAAGCACTCAATTGAACATCAGAAAGAACACAAAAGCCTTCCCTTTCAGCATCCACACTTGAGAGAGTGTTTAGGATAGCTAATTATCTAGTTCTCTATTTGTGAGGGCATTTTAGATTGTTTTAGTTTGATGAACTATATTGTGTTGTCAAATAGTTCATCCTTATCTTGAATTGTATTGTCAATCAAGACCATTTATCTTTGTAGAGCGGTGTAGTCCCTTGCAAAAGTTTGGAGCCTTTTGGATAGGCTCTCTTATTGTAAAATATTGGTTTTGGTGAAATCGGTCCCAAAAAGTATTTGGATCCGAGGGTGCCGTGAATGTAGGCTTGGTTGATAAGCGAATCACATTACATAGTATGTTCTCTTCCTCTCTTGCTCTTACTCTCTCTTTTACTCTATTTTTGCATACTTACTTGAATTGTTGAAATTGCTCTATTACTTGTTTGCTTGACTTAGCTAGGTGATTAAGGTCCAAAATTTATACTCGAAATTGTTAAATGCTTCCGCAATCGTTTTAGGCCTTTTTAAACCCTTGTTCGAAATAACAAGTTAAACTACCTCCACAATCAGAACCACCTACTAAACTTCTATCAACATTAAACAAGCTTGAGTTCAAGCTTTTCATCAACCTGGAGAATATGACGAGAGCCAACCCGAGTCAGACTCGAATTCTGACCCATATTCATTTTGATGAATATTATCAAGATATCTCTTCAAATTTCACCTGCAATGCTTTCCAAGTTTTACCTAGATTGTTTTTTAAATTTATTTTTGCATTTTATTTCTTGAGTAGTTAGTTAAAGAACCAATCAGTTATTTACTTTCTTGGGTTATTTCCTTTCTTTGAGACCAAAGTAACTGTAGCCTATGAAAAGGGCCTTGTGTCTTTTGTACGAATCATCTCTTATTCAATAAAAATTAATCCTTTAAGAATTATGAGAATTCCTCTTTGTTTTTAGCAGTTATTTTATTTTCTCATTTCTTTTCTACTAAATAATTTATTATAGTCCACTAATGAAGTCTGAATTTTTAGAAATTGTTTTAAAAAAAAAACTAGAAACCTAAAAAAATCACTAAGTTTGATTTCCTATAATTTTTTAATATGAACAATTTGAGAATGATAAATAAAAAATTTAGGATAATTATGTATGATATTGAGTTAAGAGCACAAAGGGCCACATTACTCTTAGGAAATTGTCAAAAAAAAATGTTACTCTTGAATTATCAAAACTAAAAATTGTTCACACGACAGTAAATTTTTTTTGCAAGTCAAAATTTACATGATTAGAAAAAACTAAGATATTTATATAGTGTAACTTGTGGAAACAAATTAATTTTGCAGTATAGCTCTTGCGAGACTCGCCGAAAACTCAAGACCAATAATACGAAATTTCATAAAAATAAATAAATAAAAATATTTAAGTTATGTTTCATGTTAAAAATTTATTTAAAAAATTTGGTAATTTTCGTCTGTATGTGATATGAAATTATAATATGTAAAATAAAGAAATAATATATGCATCTAAATTTTGAAAAGCGGTACGGCACTTGAACTAAGACGGCATTTTGAAAACGTGGGTTTTCCCATTTTCAAATTTTCTAACTTTCGACTCTGCTTTGAAACTTATTATTATTTTTTAGACCGGCTAGAACTTTTATGGCGGCTACAACTTAAATATTGCTGAGCATAAAAAGAAGGGTTAAATATAGACATATAATAGACTACAGGTTCTGAGTCACAACTTGTATACATCCAAAATGCTAAAGATATAAAACGGAATCTAATAAACACTAGCTAATTCAATTAATTAATTAATTAATTGGTATTAGCTCTAGGTCTAACACTTCCCTACAACTCTCTTGAGGCTCTGCTTGATCATCCCTGGAGAGGCTACTATTGAGTTTAAAAACTGCAGTGAAGAGAAAAATAGTACATCACTCGTTTGTTGTATTCACACTAAAATCACAAGTGCATTGTCAGTAACCATGTAATTTCCAGATTGTGGTAATATATATTTATTTTTTCATTCATTTGTTGTGCTGGTTTGAACTTGAAAGGTACACAATCTTGAATTGTCTCGGTACCACAGTACCAGAAAAACAGTCCATGTGCACATGTTAGCTTCTCAATAGGAACACATTTAAATTGCTAATTATGCAGGGTTATGTACAAAAATAATAGGGAAAGTAGCTGAACCTTAGCTTTTATTGTAATAGCCATAGTACTCTCTGAAATGGAAGATTGTACCGACACCGGATCCAAATGCAAGTTTCCAATTGCCTCAAATATCTCAAGCAATAAACACTCTCTCCATTGACAATGCAGTACTACAAGTACCTCTCTGTCATTCATGGTGACATTTATATCAAGGTGACCATCTGTGGAAAATACCCAGTGGTGTTCCATGTTGGCGTCGTTGATGTCGCATGCCTTACGCTTGTTCAAAGTTATTTTCTTCCCGTTCTGCATGGCCTTGGCACAATAGTTGTCAGAAGTTCGTTCTGACGTGTCTTGGTGATTCTTTCTCCATGCCTTGGATTCATGATCGATTAGTTCCCGGCATGATTCAAGTTCTTCGACCCGGCGCTCGAGCTCCTTCACATAGTGTATTGTGTCCCCAAGGATTGATGCTTTGTCAACCTATAATAACCGTAATTTTTGTGACATTGATGAAGCAATTATCAAATTAAATAAAAACACTTTATATCTGACAAAACACAATGCAAAATAACATTTTGGATATGAAAATGTAATATTGTTTGATCATGAACAAATAGATCCTGAAGGTGAATAAATTTTTGTGCCCCATTTCTTGAATTAAACCAAGAGATAAATGTAATAAACCTACCTTGCTAATACAAGGAACAATAGATCTTAAATCAACAAAATTCTCATTCAATTTTTCCCTTCGCCTACTCTCTGACATCACATGACTAGCACTAACACCAATCCCTGATTTCCAAACTGGGTTTTGCAAACCAGCCCCTTCTTGTACCTCCTTCACACAATCACCATTCATCCATGCTCCTCCACTCAGCACTTTCTTTAACAATTTTTGAGATGCACCAATAGCCACCTTCTCTGGCCTAAATGACTTTCTCCAAACGAAAAAACAAGACTCAGAATCACCCAGTAGATTCGGTGAAAATGAATTCAGTTCTTTTGAGCTCTTAAAAATTGCGGCTAGAGTCTTGGCATAGTGAGAAGCATCGCCGTCAAGATCAAGAGAAACTAGGTCAAGTTCGGTTTTCTGTGTCAGGAAATCAGATGCAGCCTTTGGTGACACACATTGGCTTGGAATAAAAGATCCATTTGCCCCTTTGCAAAATTCATCATCTATTAATTCATTGTTAAATCCAAAAGAATAAACCATTTTCTGACTATTTCCTGGTTCCTTCCAGCTATCTACCGGCAAGTCGATACTTGAATGTTCATAAATATTCGGTTGCAATTCCTCACCCTCCTTGCTTGCATTGTCAGTCGGATGCGAGAAAAGATCACTTGGTGAAATGACATGGTCAATCATGTTATTTTCTTCATCTCTTTCAGGTAATGGAGGGCTTGAGATGGACTGCTCTGTGCAGACAGGGAAGGTTACCTCCCAAAAGGATGTCGTGATGTGCTTTATTAAAGCTTGATCTTCCAAAATCTTGCATGAGATATTGGCAAAAAATAATAATAATAAAAATAATGATATAATTTTAACAGTTCAGAATTTAAAGATCAGTTTTAATATATAATTAAAATCAACAGTGAAGTAGATAATTGCCTAACTCAAAAACTAACCATTTCTGTTGTGCCCAACTCAAGCACACCGCTCATGAAGGGAACACATATTACTGTCTGTGAATAATTTTTTAAACATAATTAAAAATTTCACATTCTACAGTAGATCATTGTTTTGTAATAATAAATTTAAGAAGAATTATATAAAAAAGCACCTGAATAGATGCACTCTATGAGACGGCGAATTAAGATGATTCATAGAAAGAGCAAAAAAATGCAATTAGAAAACTAATTTATTTCAAAGTTTTATAAAGAAGTATGATGTGGAGATGAATGTGTTAAATTAACCTTTGCTAAAAGAGAGCGCATAAAAGTTTTGTTATCGGCAAATTGAGCATTGCACAACCATATTTGTTCATTGCTTGCCAAGGCCTTCCCCGGCAACCTAGCATCCATAAAATGCACCAAGTTAGAAATATTCTAACTGATAAAAGTAATACATAACAAAACAAATTTCTTTGAATAAAATTACCCCCGGCCGGGTCGAAATGTGAAGGACATGCAGACCAAATAATACCATTCTGCGTCTGTCAAATCTTCGGGAGATAATGATGCTGATGGCCTTTTGCATTGCTGATTGCTGTCTCCAGTTGAAAGGTAGATATATAAATCCCTAAGCTGCTCACTTCTTTCTAGACCCATTTCGTCAGCATTTAATTCCATTGGTTGAGTTGTTTTTCGGGTTTTGATATCGCCATTGTAGTACCCATCACTCCATACCAGAACACTTTGAGACCAGAAGTGTGTGTCAATGGTTACGACATATATAAAAGTGAGGAATTAGGAGATGAAGCTGATTTTAAACGTGATAATTATTCAGGTGAGTTCTTCATTTTTCTGAAAGAAAGTTTTTGTTTGGATGTAAAATTAGGTGAGAAAAATTTATTCAGTCTGTGATAAGAACAAAAATTCAAGGTACTTGTGCAGAACCACGGGATAAACAGTGTATCTCCACTTTACAAATTACAACAACGAATTCTTGTTATTGCAGGGGAAGAAAAAAAAATGCGTTCAAGATATCAAAGTTTCTCTCTCTCTCTGTAGTGTAATGGAAACAAATTGTGTGAGATCTTATTAAGAACGTGCTTTTCCATGGTACGTATTATTTTTTCGTTCGAAGTTGTAACTAAGGAACAATATTTTGTAATGAAATTACATTTAGAAAGTCAATATCTTAATTTTTTTTTTCCAGCAAAATAGTACCCACTTTTCTAGCTAAACTCCTGTAATATTTTATACACTGTTCACCCCGGATTTCTTTTCTCAGAAAGAGAAGAAGAAACAAAAAAATATATCATAGATAATTAAAATTATTACTCTGGTTGTGTGGTTGACAGAGACCAAAAGATTGCATAACTCCACTGGATGTTTCTAACCAAGGCTGCTAGTTGTCTCCGAAACAGCTTCTGTTGCACATCTTCCTGATAAGCACCTGCTGCTTCCATTTTTTTTGAACAAAGCTTGAAATAAACCTTCACCAAATCACCTAAGTGCTCTTCTCCAAATGCTTTAGAAGAAGGCTTACAGAAAGATTCTTTTTTCTCTAGGTGCAATGACTTTTCTACTACCAAAGTTTAGAGAAGCTACTTGCTGCGCTTTATATATCTCTATTTTTCTCCCTGAAAAGAAATGAGAAAGACCTGAGTTCAAAAAAGAAAATGAGACAAAATGCGATTCTTTCTCTTAATAGATCGGATGAGATACCATATCCACAAATGACATAGAAAGAAAAATGTAGGTCTGTGGAACCAAAGAAATTTGCTCTTGTATATTTCTCTCCCTCTCTGCGCCAAAGCAGAGACACCAAGTTTCTAAATAACAAGTTTTGCTTGCCTAAGAGAGGGAAGGGAACGTTTTAAGGCAACTTGTTAGTAGCAAAGGAAACATATAGTGCCATTGCAATACCCCTCCATTTTGGATCTGTATCTTCTCAAATAGTCAGAAATTTTTAGAGAAAAATAAACAGTTTTACGAAGCGAGAATTGTAGCGGCAGTAAATATTGTGCGAATAAATCAAAAATATTGTAGCATGTTGAAAATCATAAACCGGTCAGTCATTATTATACCAGTGGATACGGATTCCTCCACTCTGCCTTCCATCCATGACAGATGGGATCCGATTTTGTGTGGAACCCACTGTCGTAGATAGTAGGTGACGTGAGGGACCGTTGCAGGGGCACGCTGTATCACTAACAGTCACAAATTAGTACGATCCTATCCTGACAATTTCAGAAGCAAAGAGAAAAAAGAGGAGAAAAATAGTCACAATGGTTGAACTTCAAAAAGTCACCTTAGTACAGTGTAAAGTTACATATTGATTTTAAGTTCGTGGTTTCTCACTTTCTCTTGCCATAAGTTCCTACACAACAAAACCCTTAAACTCAATTCAAACAACAGCTCTAGAAATAGAAACTCGCATTAATGATTGAAGTGGTTTTGGAAGAACCAAGTTTTGCCAGACTGTAAAAAGCTATGTACTCTCTTTTTTGAAACTTTGGCAAAGCTGCCAAGTATAAAAAAAAGCTGAGTACTCTCTGTCTCTATTTTCTTTTTAAATGAACCAACGATTAATCGATTGTTGAAGGCCGAAAAGACAACTAGACAAGAAGGAGACTAGACACAGAAACCTCTGTAAGTACGGCAAAACTAATGACTAGTCAGAAACCGAGTTCTCTCTCTGAACTTCATTGGTACAAATTCTTTATGGCCATCTTTGGTTGTGGAGTAATGGATGGATTAACTCTCTTACTTCACACTTAATCTATCAAACGTGGAATAAAATTAATGGAGTAAGTTGGAGTAAGATTTAAATTAATCCGGATTAACTTACTCCATCTCTTCAGATGGATTAGCTTAATCCACCAAACATGATTAACTTACTCCATCTTAACTTGGAGTAAGCAATTTAATCCGGATTAAAATTACTCCACAACCAAACATGGCCTATGGGAGTAATAAGTAGATATCATATTTGATATCAAGTTACCAACTAATTATATCGATTTTATTGTGCATATTTAATTGTGTTATCCTGCACATTATTTAAATTATTATGCATGTTATTTTTTGTATCGAAATAGTTATAAATATTATCGATTTTATTATGTATCTTTAGTAGAGTTATCATGCACACATTATTTGAGTTATTATGCATGTTATTTTTTGTATTGAGTTAGTTATATATGTTATTTTTTGTACTGAAATAGGTATGGTATAACATGCATAATAACTCAAATAATATACAGAATAACTCAACTAAAGATGCATAATAAAATCGATATCAATAATTGATATAAAATGTGATATCTGCCAAACATTATTCATTCTCTATATCGTTGATGCGTTAGACGCCACAATTTTATCCCTTGATTTAGGACGAATGGATCAAATTAAAAAGTTCGAAGAAAAAAGAATCATTGGCGCTCTGAATCATCCGTCTATTTTAAAATCGGAATGGACATGGTATTAAAAAACAAAAAGGAACTACTTTTTTTTGTGACCTAAATAATCTGTGGTTTACTTTATAGGGAAAGAAATACCACTGTAAGTCTGTACTGACAACCTTTACTGACTGTAGTCTAAAAGCTTCGACCAAAATTTTCAGTATAGGATTAGCTTTTGTACGTAGCTTTCAAAATTATATCGTATGACAAAGGATTTTTCTCGTTAACTTTGGAACACGTGACCAGGGATCAATTTTCCAGTGGAGATATAAAACCCAGTGCCGTGAGACAGATTCCAAACGAGTGAGGAATAGGTACACTCGTGATGATTATTTGATTGTGCATTCATAGTTTGCATTATTAGATTAATGAGTTATACTTTCTCTCTTTTTAAATTACATGAAAAGAGAAAATAAATTATTAAATATTAAAAGAGAGTGTGTAGTTCATTGATTAAACGATGCAAACCATGAGTGCACAATCAAATGATGCACTCATGGGTGCATCCAACCCTAACCCATTCCAAATACGGTACCAGGATGCCACAAGGACATTACACTGTAAAATGCTTTACTGTGCCGTTTTTGTAGGGTGATGAGTAGGTACACCCATTAGTGCATCATTTGATTGTGCACTCATGATTTTAATCATTGGATCAATGAGTTACACTTTCTCTCTTACTAAATTACTTGGAGAGAAAAATAATAAATTATTAAATTATTATGAGAGAGTTGATCCAATGGTTAAAACCATGAGTACACAATCTAATGGTGCACTCATGAAAAACCTGATTCTTGGCGAACGTGAATGAGTTGAATACATGAGGGCAAGAGGATGTTCTTATGACAAGATCTTGAATCAGATGACAATCCACCTCAATGTGCATGGTCCTCTCATGAAAAACCTGATTCTTGGCGATATGCATGGTGAATTGATTGTCACAATGTAGTCTCATCAAACCATCCTGGCGAACACCTAGTTCGCTAAGTAAACGTTTCGTCCAAACTAGCTCACATGATGTGTTTGCCATTGCATGGTATTCTGACTCCGCACTGGACCGAGATATGACTGTAGTGGACCTTTGACTAGTAGGACAACCTGCCCAATCGGCATCAGCAAATGCTGCGATTCTACTATGTCCCTGATCAGAATATACGAGTCCTTTACCTAGAGATCCCTTGAGGTATCGAAGAATCCGAATAGTTGCATCCCAGTGTGTAGTGTGCGGGGCTGACATAAATTGGCTCACTACACTAACTATATAAGCAATGTCCGGTCGAGTAACTGTTAGATAATTTAGTTTTCCAACTAATTTTCGATATCTCTCAGGATCATGTAGGGGTGCTTCATCATCAGGCATGAGTTTGGTCTCAGGGACCATTGGTGAGTCAACGGGTTTGCATCCAAGCAACCCGCATTCTGAAAGCATATCAAGAAATACTTTATTTGACAAATAAGGATCTTACCAGGATATTGTGATACCTCAATGCCAAGAAAGTACTTGAGTTTACCAAGATCTGTAATCTGAAATTGCTCGCTTAAAAACTTCTCCAATGCCAAGATCCCCTCGACATCATCACCGGTGATAATCAGATCATCAACATATGCAACTAGGATGATGGTCTTCTCCTTTAAGTGTCTATAAAAGACTGAATGATCGTTAGCACTCATGGTCATGCCAAACTGACCAAGTACTTGGGAGAGACGTCCAAACCAAGCTCGGGGGGATTGTTTGACCGTATAGAGACTTTTGCAAACGACAGACTTTGGAGGCCTCCTCCTGAACAACGAATCCAGGTGGCTAGGTCATATAAACCTCCTCCTCAAGGATGCCATTGAGAAATGCATTCTTGACATCTATTGATGCAGTGGCCAGTGGCGAACATCAGCCAAAGAGATACAGATTCGAACAGATGCCATCTTAGCAACAGGAGAAAATGTCTCATCATAATCAATACCATAGGACTGAGAGTACCCTTTAGCAACTAAGCGAGCTTTGAGTCGGTGTAGTGACTCTGACACATTCTTAGGAACATAGTAACTGTCAAGACTAGTACTAAAGGCACGATGATCTGTGGATAGAGTTGTGTAGGAACAGAAGCGGTTGAGGGGATATCTGGTACTGAGACAGTTACGTGAGGTTTTACGAAGGGCTATAGGAAGGTCAAGGTCGGAGATATGAGGTGGTGAGATTGGAGCATGAATTTGTGGACTACGTGTGGTAGGGTCAGGTTCATCGGGAGATGCACAAGTCTCATGGTCCTGCATAGTCTGAACAAAGTTAGTATTAACAGGGAGATGCTTACCCTTTCGAGTATATACCTGAGTAATAGGAGGCAAAGTAGGTGTTGGTGGCTCGTCATTCTCGAGGATTGAAGAAGAGCCGTTGTGAACCTCAGGATATTTCAAAATAGTCATGATAGGTGGAGAATTACTAGAGGTAGGTTATGGACTAGATTTAGGATTTAAGAAAAACGGTACGAACTCCATAAAAATAACATCAGAGGAAACAAAGTATCTTCTAACAGTGGGGCTATAACATCGATAACATTTTTGAGTCTTGGAATAGCCTACAAAAATACATTGGAGAGACTTGGGATCAAGTTTCGTGCGACCCTGTCGATTATCATACACATAACAGGCTCAACCAAAGATCTTGGGTGAAACCGGAAATAAAGGTGCAGATAGAAATATAACATTATAGGGTATTGCACCATCAAGGACAGAGGATGGCATCCTATTTATCATATAACATGCAGTTAGAACCGCATCAGCCCAGAAACGATGAGGGACATGTCCATGTATCATCATAGTACGAGCCACCTCAAGTATGTGTCTATTCTTTCTTTCGGCCATTCCATTTTGTTAAGATGTATAAACACATGATGATTCATGGATGATACCATTATTAATCATATATTTCACAAATTCATTTGTAAAATATTGTTTGGCATTGTCACTACGAAGAGTTTTAACAGTGGTGTCGAACTGAGTTTTCACAAAAGAAAAAAAAACTGAAAATTTTGCAAAAAATTCTTGTCTAGATTTAATAACAAAAAGCCAAGTTGCACGAGAGAAATCATCCACAAAGTAACAAAATATCGAAAATCCGATACAGATGTAACTGGACAAGGACCCCATACATCAGAATGCACTAAATCAAAGATACCATTAGACCTGCTAATGATTCTAGGTGGATGAGAAGCACGAACATGCTTTTCCTGGATACATGACTCACAAACTAATTCTAAAATAGACTGAAATTCAGGACGTATCTTTTTCAACACCTGAGAGATGGATGCCTCAACTTATAATGAACCTCCTTAGCACTACTAGTACTCAGGTATGCCACTCGCTGAGGTGAGCTCTCCATGCAATACAGACCTTTGTCCTTATATGCAGTGCCAATCAACCTGTTCGTCCCCAGTTCCTGAAAGATGCATTTAGTTGGGGTGAAGGTAACGGAGCAATATAATTGTTCTGTTATTTTGCTTACAGACGTAAGGTTTTCAGGAAAAGAAGGAACATATAAGACAGATGATAAGGGCATGTTTTGAGAAATTTGGGTGGATCCAATTCCTTCTATATTACATGTAGAGCCATTGGCTATTTGGACAGGTGGTTGTGAGGTAGTGACAAGTCCTGACAATATACTTTTGTTGCCAGTCATGTGGTTAGTAGCGCCTGAATCAACAATCCATGATGATTTTGATGGTTTAAAACAATTGGAAGTCATACCTGGGTGGGCTAAAGTAGCCCTCGGAGTCTGTGGCTGAGAGGTCATATTGGCACGAGAGAAGCTTAGCTGCTCAAGTCGCTGAACAAGTGTATCTGAACTGGTGTGATCGCTGGGTGATTGATCGACAGTGGCCACCTGAGCACGAGGAGGTTGTGGTGAACCTTTAGGGCGCTTTGGACAGTCCTACTTCATATGATCCCACTCCTTGCAATAACAACACTGCACATTACTACTAGGATTGGAACTACCACCAGATCCTTTTCCTCCTTTCACAAATGACTGACCTGTGCTCTTACCTTTGTAAGAGTTTGCTACTAATGCTGAGTTTTCAGTAATGGATGACGAACCAATCCCATCAGATGGAAACATCTCTCGCAGAAGATGATAGGTAGCAGATAATGACGATATAGTCGTCTGACCAAGAAGGATCGGTCGTGCTGAGGAGTATGTAGATGACATACCTCCAATAAATGTGAGTGTATTCAGCTGCTCCCATACCGTGATAGAATCCGTGCCGAAGGGAAATAAATCACTCATCTCATCAGATAATTTCTTGAATTTGGTGAAGTACTCGGTCAGAGTTGCATCACCTTGTTCACACCTTGCATGTGCTTGGGAAATTGCGTAAACGTATGTCATGCTGGTTTTCTTAGAATATGTGGACTGGAGATGATCCCACATTTTCTTAGTGGTCTTAAAGGTGTGTACGATGGATAAAATATCGGGCTCCATCGCATTCCACAAAATCATGCGGATAGAGCTATCCTCAGCTTTCCAGTCATCATTAGATTTTGGTTCTTCTGTCAGATAGTTTCCCTTTTGTAGGGATTCTAACCCAGTCTCAACAAACTTAGACCATTGTTCCCAGTTAGAACTAGAGAGGTTAACAGGGATTTTCAGATGTTGGATGGAAATCAGTTGTGAAATCAAAATAGCAGATTCATTGTTCTTCTCCAGTTGAAATTGGACTAAAGAGATTTCAGATTTCAGATTTTCATAGGGGCTAAATTGCATAAATCAGATTCAGATTGCAGATTCAGATTTCAGAGGGACTAAATTGCATAAATCATGGTACAAAAAAATAAACAGAAAGAGAGGGACTTATTTGCATTTTGTCCTTTCTCCTCCTCCTGTCGATATCGATAGAGAAAAAGAAAGGACCTCCGTTGACAACTAGAGAGACAGAGAGGAGAGCGTGCGGCGGGGAAGGCAGAAGTGTGCGGCTGGGTTTGAGCACAGTCGTGCGGCGAATCTGAGCACAGCTGTGTGCAACAGAATCTGAGCACTGCAACAGAGTCGTGATCGAGGTTGAGCGGCAGAGCAGAGCACACGACGCGACGGAGCAGAGCACACGGTGCGGCGGGATAGAGCAAACCACCGAGTTGCACGACAAAGCAAAGGATGGTGGCTGCAGAACACCTGCCGTGAATCTGACGGAACCCAAGTCGCCTAGGGTACAGAAGCTTGACCTCGCTCTGATACCATGTGAGTTTTGGAAAGAAGATTATATTTCTGTATATTACTAAACAACGTTACATGTCTATTTAATCAAAAGAAAAATAGTAAATTAGGAAGGTAATTACTACAAATATAGAGCTAATCCTACAACAAATATTCTCTAATGACAGCTCAAACACCATTGGCTTCTTTCTATCTTTAACAATATTGATACATGATACTTCTAACTAGACGAAATTAGGGCAATGACAAATTTTGTTTAACACAATTATTCTCCTATGGTTAGATCTAGCGATCTCAAACGCATGACACGATCAAGCAAATGTTCTCTTTCGTCTTACGTTGTGTTTCATGAATGTAAGAAATTCATCTTGTGTCTTAAGTTGCGTTTACGTTCGCATTTAGTTAAACGTAAGAAACGTTTAATTTTTTACTTTTAACGTGGCAACTAACGATGCACAACAAGCCAAACAAAATCTGAAAAATAGAAAAAATTACATGCAAACTCACATCAACATTATAGTCAAATCTAAAAGAACAAATTAAAACATAAGTACTTAAGTACATAACATTAAAATTAACTTAACTATTTTCACCAAATCAGGGTTGAGAAAAAAATCTCCTATAAACACCATGTCCCTATACCAACAAAATCAAAAGTTAGGAGATAAACTCTATACAAAAATGTGATAATCTTGGTCCTCCCTCGGTTAAGACTGGTCCCACTCCCGTGGCTTCCCCCACTCAAATACACGTTCGTCACTATCACAATCATCATCCAATGCCTCCAACGCACCCCAATCTATTGAACCTGATGAGACTGAAATAAATAAAAGAAGTTATTAGTTCTTACTGTCCACATCATCATTCAGAAATTGTATTTTTTAAATAAATGACAGATTTCAACCTTTCATACTAAATCATCATTTTCATCAACTGATTCATACAAAAATAAAATTCTTAGTTCTTAGTTCTTACTAACAAATGGAGAGTCAGATGACTCAGTTGAAGAGTCCCACTCCCACATTTGCCTTTTTCCCTTGCCCTTGAAGTTGTTGGCCATGGCAGGCTGGACAGGCATGACTGATGTTAACTAGTCCAGGTCCTTCGCCACATATTGGAAATAAGGGTACACACAATTGTAGGGATGAAGCTCCATTAGAAGAATTTGGACCATTTGCTTGGCTTGTCCTATTGTGTCCAACTTTTTTTTTGTGTATTACTAAAAAAAACTGTGAAAGCGATCCGTGAACAAATTACTTATAAAAGTGAACACAAAAGTGATCATACCCTAAATCCTAAATTAATTCATAAGTGATTATTTTCTAAACTCTAACACAAAAACCAATTTCAATATTGATCTACGAACTAATTTTAGGCTAGTTGCAAGGAAATCATTTCGAATTTTGAACTAATAAGTAAAAGTAGACATTGAACGTTCCATTTAAATTATTTTGGACTAATACATTGAACATTAAAATGCGTAGTTAAGCAACCTTCAGAGAAAACTTAAGAAAAAGAAAAGATGAAATTAAATTGAGAAAAGAGATGGAGAAATAGTGCAGACAAGTTCTTGGGAAAGAAGAGACAACAACGGAGACGAGGGGGTATTCTAGAAGGAAACAAAATGAAAATGCACTATAAAGTCTATAATTACTAATTTTTAGGCTTTATAAGTCTAAAAGACACTATATCAGCATTATTTAATTACTAACTTGCAAATTTACTCTTCAGAAAATCGATATTCTAATTATTTTATTATTTACAACTTTCCAAAATACATAACGCTTAAGAAATGCGGATATGTGATGATTTACTAACTTATATAAGCATGATTTTATATGATTTTATATACTTTATGTAAACATGACGTAAGAAATGTTTAAAATGAAACATAACGAATCACTTGCATTAAACGCAACAAAAATCATTTGCGTCTTACGTATCGTTTAACAAATGCAACAAAAATATCTGGTGTTTAACATTGCGTCACGACAAAGCGGAACACAAAACGTTAAAAATGCAATTCATTGACAGCCCTAGTTTGATTTGCTTAGTTTTGCACCCAAAAAAAAAATATATACAAAATAAGGAATGCAGTGAGATAAAAGAAGAAGAATGGGCGAAAGCAGAATGGCTACTTTTCGCCCATTCTCCTGTTGGGATCATCCGAATCGAGAACTGTTATGTTCTCCAATTTCGACTGACGTTCCAATGAGTTAGGACTTAGGTCAGGCTATTGGTACCAAAGCTGGCCCAACTTCATAGCATGTTTCACTCGATTTTTTCGGAAATTCAATTAATTCGAACTCGACGCGATCCGATTCATGAGATAATTCAAAATTCGGATATAATTCAAAATAAGATGATTAAAATTAGACACGACTTGTTCTGTCTTATTCAATTTTTTTTAAAACTTAAAAATTTCCATTTCAATTTTGTATCATTTTTGGTCCATAGCTTGATTACTCTCGGGTCAGTTACTTTGTTCTTGGAGATGATGGCATCCAAGTTGACCTTCCCTTCATCCATCAAGGCTACAAAAGTATGGTGGTCATCCCCTTGATAATCTCCACTCGATGCCCCCCCATTGTTGAACATTTTTTCTAGCAATTTGGTTAGAATGAGGATGTCTTTGCTTGCATCTATCCCAAAGTCTCGAAAGGGTGAGACAAATTGGGATTCTTGGTTGGATGTGGATGTTGTGGCATGGTGATGGTAGTTTTGGTTTGAGGTGGAGGCATGGTAATGGCTATCGTTTCGGGCCGCCAATGCTACGGTGTTGGCTTGATCATCATGTCCCCCGAGTTGCCGAAGGATTTCCTTATAGGTTTTGAGAAATGAGTACACTTCTTTGAGTGTGAATGGGACTTCTCTAGCATTGTTCATGGCCTCCAATGAGCTCATGTACGCCCTCCACTACGACTTCCGTTGCGTCACCCTAATGAGCTTGGTTGTGATCTTGAATGGCTCCATTGGATCACCTATTTCAACCAAATCATTAGTTAGTATTGTGAGTCGTGTGTATATGTCCTTAACGGACTCACTTTCACCGATTCTAAAGTTTTTGAATTGCGATTGCAATCCGGCTCCTCTAGATCATTTGAGCAATGCATTGCCTTCATATTTGTGAAGCAATGCATGCCACGTGTCATAGGCATTATTTGCCTCCCCTAGAATTGGGGCAATTGACTCATGCATGGATGTCAAAATTGCATTTACGGCATGGTCAATTTGCCTTCTTCTAAGTAACAAATCATTGGTCAATTGGTTTGTTTTGGGGTCATATACTGGTGTGTATCTAATGGTGACCAAATCCCAAAGATCAAGGAGATTTTGAAAATGTAAACTCACAACCATTTGAGATTTTCTATAATTTCGCACGTAAGGATTTTTTGGTTAGACATATGGAATTCGCTAGATACTGACTATGGTACACAACTTTTTATTTTTTAAATTAAAAAAAATAGTTGGTCATCCTAACTTTCCAATACCCGAAATTTTTACAACCAAGTCCTAATATCGAGGGTAAAGAAATTTGCCTATAAGTTGCCATATGATGGATCTTTGCTTGCAACTAATAAAACAATTAATTAGCAAGCTCAACTTGCTCTGATACCACTTTGTAGAACCTAGGGGCCTAGGTACTTAATTATATTTCTATTCGGTTCAACCAAATAGGAAACTAATTGCAAATTTCACAAACTATGGCAAACAATTCAATTTATTCAATTTAACAAGCAATTGATTAATTCCCTAATCAAGCAATTCAAGCACAACTCCATTCAATTCACAAACAAATCAAGCAATTTAAACTAATTGAATTGAGATAAATGTAAATAGATAAAAGGGAAAGAAATGCTCAATCGCGTGTTGACGGAGTTCGACTTGCACAAATGACCACACCTACTCTCCGGGTCCCCGACGCCCTCGTTTCTTGCCATAATAAATCTGGTATGCTACACTAAACAATTATCGCTTGCTTAGCGCTACAACATCGAAATTGGGGCTCTCTTACACACACCGGTGGAGCCGCAAACCATAACCCGATGCCGGACTCTATCTCACACACCAGTGGAGAATCAAGCTAACTTCCTTGAACTCACTTACACACTCCGGTGAGGCTCACTGCAACACACACACTCACAATTTGACTATTTCTAAATGGAAGAGAATCAAAGATAATCACTCAAACAACTAAACTCTCTATAATCTCTAGATTAGATTTAGCTAATTAAACTTGGGACTAGAGCAAGGATTTAGCAAATGAAACTAAGCTCAACAATGGTAGAAATGTTTTTGATATATTAGAACAGTAGCTTCAATTTTTGGGAGAAGGGTTTATATAGGGCTCAATGCTGGCCAAAAACAGCTCTGTGCCAGATACCGTTATAACGCTATCCTCTATAGAAAAGTTAACGTTATAACGCTATCTTGAATATGGACAAAAAATGTGATCGTTGGAACCAATTTTCTGGTAGCGTTATAATGCTAATCTATGTACAAAATATAGCGTTATAACGTTATCTAGTGCCAGAACAAGAAATTTGACCGTTGGAATTTGTCTGGTGTTATACCGCCATTGTTAGCGTTATAACGCTATACCAAATTTCTTTAGAAATTTCCAGTACTTAGCCAATTTTTGGCACTGGACTTACCTTGGCTTATAACGCCAAGTATGGCGTTGTAACGCTAAGCTCTCTAGAAATTTGTGTGAATGATTTTTGCTACTATTCAAATTATGTTTTTGATCAAATAAAGTTTATATTCCTGAACTTAAATTATATCGGAGACATATTCTTGATGTTTTGAAGTTTTATCTGTGCATTTTTATTTTAAAATTCATTTTGAACATTTCAGCATTCAGGCGTTATAACGCTATATCTAGCGTTATAATGCTATCTTGTTTCGATGTAGGGTTTTGGCCAGAAATTACCATTTTGGACTTCTAGCATTCTAACGCCAAGTTTAGCGTTATAACGCTATACACTGTTTGGTTTGGATTTCTTTGTTCTTTGTATCCAAATTTAAATAGAACTAGAATCTAATTAACCTAAGGAAGTCTTCATCTTGATTTTGATCTTCTAAACTTGCTCTTGGATCATCTTTGATCATCTCTTATGTTCCTTTTGTGCATTTACTTAAATGTCCTACAATTATTCTTAATACACAAGAAATGATTAAATTCAATTTGGTTTGCAAATCAAACAAACTTAGGAAAGTTTGAGCCAACAAAATATGCATTATTTTATTTCTTAATTAATCACATTTATATGACATATCTTATATTACTCAATGTAATATTAGTGTCCATATTTGATATATTTATTATATAACACGTAGTTCAAATTTTTTGTTATTCAATTTGACGTCTCAATTCTAACAAGATCGGGTTTTCTAACGTGACATTTTAAAATTAGATCCTTAAGCATCTTCCACGAAATTGCTTAGGAATGCGCAACAGCCAAACTTAATTCAATAATGTTTACTGTCTAAAAATACGAAATACGAAGGTCAGAACAGATTTTGTTTCAAAATACGGAAGCCAGTTCATACATATAAAGAATATTAATTTATTGAATGACAATAGGAAAATCGATGCTAATTATCAAATTATGAAATCAAAATAGAAGTCAATTGATTGTTGATGTGCTCAATTATGTGCTACTTTGAATCTGTACACATAAAGAAATGCAGTGGCATTTTTACTCGTTTGATTATAACCTATTACGAATGACTGCTGGAAAATGTTTTGTCAGTATGAGAGCTAATGAATGGTTTCCGACAAAGAGGTGCAGCTGGATGTTATCCAAAAAGGAAAAGCGATTCTGATAAAAGAGTGCGAACAAGCCCGATAGTGACTGCCCCATATATACTGGTACGATTGTATCAGAATGCCAAAAAGGAAAAGCGATTCTGATAAAAGAGTGCGAACAAGCCCGATTGTGACTGCCCCATATATACTGGTACGATTGTATCAGAATGCTCCAATCTCAACGGTCAGATTCTAATTCTAGTTAAAGCGACTGTTCCCCGATTGAAGTCAGGACTCAGGATGTATAGAGGAAGCAAAACAGATAATAAAGATAAAAATAGAGAGGAGCTCGTGTTGATCGCTCAATGGTAGATGAGATCTAACTCATCAATGGATTTCTCCCAGCCTCGACAACTCAGAGCCAATTTACGCGCGTCAAAAGGTAAGAGAATCCCTCTCCCAATTTACGATTTGAAGTGGATCAGTGGAATTGTACCAGGCATCTATCAAATTGACACGTGGAGCATTCTCAACCAATCAATGAAGTAGCATTATGCTCTTTTTTCTCTTCATTCGGTCCTATTCTAATTTTGTCTTTTATGACAGGTATAGCGTCAATAATTAAGAGAAAAGTCTGATTTTGATTTTTGAACTATTCGATTTCATTCAATCAAATTTTTTGAAATGTTGATTTTCATCTAAATTGTACCTTGAACGTTTACTTAGTTCAAATTGACTCTTGAACTGTTTAATTTTGTTCAATTTTTTTCTTAATTTTCCTAACATAATAGAGTATGATGAAACAAAATGAATAATTTATTACGGGACAGTGAATTAAATTCA
Source organism: Eleocharis quinqueflora (assembly GCA_964058865.1). Classification (NCBI taxonomy): domain Eukaryota; kingdom Viridiplantae; phylum Streptophyta; class Magnoliopsida; order Poales; family Cyperaceae; genus Eleocharis; species Eleocharis quinqueflora. Next base: position 5,638 of record CAXKVX010000004.1, on the reverse strand, counting down.
ATATTTGAGGAGATAATTTGAGCAAAAAGTTCAGAAATGTAGTTTGCATCAAAATCAATAATTCAAGAGCTTGATTAAATCAAACAAAATTCAAAAGCTTCATTAAACCAAATCAAATAATCCCGAAGCCAAAAATGAACTTTTCTCAATAATTTAAATGTTTAATACTTGTAACTAGTGAATTAAAGACGGGCGGGTCGGGTACCCGTGGATCCGACCTGTCCGGATCCACGGGTTCGAACCCAAAATTTCTAACCCGACCCGTGATAAATCCGGGCGGGTCGGGTTCGGATCCGTCCATTTTTTCGATTTTCTTAATTTTTCGATTTTTTTATTTTTCGATTTTTTTATAATTTTTGAATTTAAAACTGCACATTAATTTAATATATATATTTTTTGTCGAATTTTTCTGAATTTTTTTGAATTTTTTTTAATTTCTTTGTATTTTTTATTTATTTCTGCACGGGTCCACGGATCGAGCACGGGCGGGTCTTGAGACGGGTCGGGCACGGGTAATCACGGGTCTAGGAGATTTTGGGCCAACCCAATCCGTGCTAGATCCGTGGATCCGGGATCCACGGATCGGGTCGGATCTGGACACGAACACGAATCGTGCACGGACGGATCCACGGGCGGGTCTACCCGCCCACCCGCCCGTGTTATTTTCAAACTCTACTTGTAACTTGTAAGAAGAAACAAAAAACGTGTTGTGTCAGTAAGTGCGGTATCCTGTATTATGTTGAGAAACATTAAGGGGTCACTCCTAAATGGACAGTTGTCTTTCTTTTTAGTTGTCAACTGCAATAATTACAATATATCATTGTCTAACATTCTGGCACTGTTCACGAATGAACATTGCCGTTTATCTTTTTCTTTTCTTTTTTGCTCTTGCCGCATGTGCTGTGGGGTCCCGTTTTCTTATATATGTTGTGGTTTTGCAAATCAATAAAAGGGGAGATTGTTGGCTCAAATAATGTCTTATATTTGTTGATTTGAAAAATTATTTGAATTTTATCATTTCTTGTGTTTGAGAATACTTGTAGGGATATTTAAGCAAAAACATAAGAAGAACAAGAAATGATCAAGGAAGTTCTAAAAGCAAGTTTAGAAGATCAAGATTAAGATAAAGAATTGCTCATGTTTATTAGAGTTAAGATTTTTTAAATTTGGGATTGAAAAGAGCAAGAAAATCAAAACCAAACAAAATTACCCGTTATAACGCCATGGACCAAAAATGGTACAAAATTGAAATGGAAATTTTTAAGTTTAAAAAAAAAATTGAATAAAGCCAGAACAAGTCGTGTCTAATTTTAATCATCTTATTTTGAATTATCTCTTGAATCGGATCGTGTCGAGTCCGAATCAATTGAATTTCATTCTTGTTGAATCAATTGTTCATTCTTGTTGAATCAAAATAAGAAGCTTTATTCTAATTGAAGGAGGTCATTATTACTACCAGATCATCTGTTGCCTTCTGATCTTCTTTCCTCCTTCAAATAGATACAGAATCTTGGCAAACATCAGCTTGTAATTCAACAAGAATGAATTTCATTTTGCAGAGGCAAGAGAAAATTCAATTGATTCGGACTCGACACGATCCGATTCAAGAGATAATTCAAAATAAGATGATTAAAATTAGGCACGACTTGTTCTGGCTTTATTCAATTTTTTTTAAACTTAAAAATTTCCATTTCAATTTTGTACCATTTTTGGTCCATGGCGTTATAACGGGTAATTTTGTTTTGTTTTGATTTCCTTGCTCTTTTCAATCCCAAATTTAAAAAATCTTAACTCTAATAAACATGAGCAATTCTTTATCTTAATCTTGATCTTCTAAACTTGCTTTTAGAACTTCCTTGATCATTTCTTGTTCTTCTTATGTTTTTGCTTAAATATCCCTACAAGTATTCTCAAACACAAGAAATGATAAAATTCAAATAATTTTTCAAATCAACAAATATAAGACATTATTTGAGCCAACAATCTCCTCTTTTATTGATTTGCAAAACCACAACATATATGCGTAAGTAATTTAGTTTAATTTCAATTTGTCACATATGATTTCTCCCCATTTTTTAAAATCAAATAAAATCTAGAGTTTCATAATTTTACAATTAATGACATTTGCTATCCCTCAATTTGATAACTCCCCTTAAAGTTATTCACAATTATAATTTGAGCAATGAAGCTCCCCCTCAACTCATACATCACGCTATACATTTTAACCAAAATTATTTTTGTAGTCCTAATTAACAATTTCTTTAAAGTTTGCGGAAGCGTGTTTTGGAATTAGGGCTTACAAGTATAAGTGTTTGTTTGAGTTTTATAAAGGCTCAATTCATTCAATTTACTCTCTTTCTAAATATATGGCAATTGATATTGGAGGCATCAACCTACAAACCTTCTAAGTATGATATTTAGACACTCAAGCAACCTCTGATTAGTTGCTTTCCTTCCTAAAGGTGCAATATATTGAAATGTGGCCATGTTTATAATAATAGTTACACATGACACTAGTAGGAGGATTAACACTAGCCTTAACAATCCTAGTGTGATAATAAATTAGGCTCAATCATATCTTATCTCTCAATTGAGTTGTGATAATGTACTAAAGTTTGATATGATTTTGCTCACGGTACTTAACAATTAATATTCAGAAATAGGTATGATCTAATTAATAATTATAATAATAAATACTTTCAAATACTTCAAATACGAAATAATATTATTCACTATCAGGCTAATTAGATTTAATATATCAGATTAGGGTCTTTGATTCTCTAATACGAAAATTTTCTTATTTCAAAAATAACAATTAAATCCTCTGAGCAATTTACATATAAGAAAATTAAATTCTATCAAAAAAATTTACATTATAAATATGTTATATTCACCTAAAAGAAGTTATACAAGCATAATTATAGCATAGAAAAAACAGAATAATAAATTAATTTCATTTTATAAATGCCGCATCAAATTCTTCCTCTTTATTTGATATTTCATCAATTTCATGCTCATTTTTCTTCAAGTTAATCTTTAATCTTTGTATTTGATTTTTAATGTTTCACGACTTTACGTCGTAATTTATATTATTTTGATTTTTTACGTAGTAAATAAATAAAAAAACATGCAACATTTTTATTATTTTTAGAAACTTCAAATTTATTTTATTTAATCAATAAATATTTATGATTTATGACAAAATTGATCCCTATAGATTCTTGAATTTTGTTTCTGTCTGATCCTAAAAAAAATAAGAATTACATTCATGATCTTGCTTTCAAATATTTGACAAACATGACCTTATTTTTCTGGGTTCAGCGTTCAGACTAAACGCATGCGTTCATGCTGAAAAAACAAATGGAAAAAATGATTAAGTACCATGCAAAATTTCAAATCTGCATTCATGTCTGAACATCCCGTTTGGACGCTGCGTTCAGGTAACATTGCGAACGACACGTCTGGACGCACGTTCAGACGCTACGTTCAGACGTGAATGCAGATTTCAAAAATACTTGATATTTTTTTGCTTCATAAATTCGGGTGACCTCTATTTCTGAACTCATGCGTCTATAAAACACTTCTGAACGCTGAACGCAGAAAAATAGAATCGTGATTGTCAAATGTTTGAAAATAAGGTCATAAATATAATTATTTTTTTACTCCAATATGAAGAGACATTGACAAATCAGATCCGGTCCATATATATAGTAGATAATTAAGGGAGTCGGATCTGATGCTGTGCGGAACGGTGTAATGCATTATTTGGATTGTTCGATTTTTACTTATTGCATTAAGATTCGTGCAAAATATAAATACCTTCATCGCTGACATTACTTCATCGCTGACGGTCGATCCGAACTGTTTATTTGCTGTAGTGCGGTAGTGCGCTAAAGCGCAATCAGATAACTAAGACAAGACAGTCTGAGTCATACTCATGACTTCATGAGTGGTCATAAAGTGGAGGACAGAAAGTGGATACTGAATAGACAAGGTAATTTACAGAACCCGTTAACCTATGGTTAGGCTGTCTTGGGAATAGTTCTTGGCCTAAGTGCTAGGTTGAAATTGTTTGAATTGATAGCTTCCATTTTCTAGCTTTGCAATTTTCTATTCGGTATTACATCTCCAGTCAGCATCTTTGCTTTCTGAGTTCTCTTTTAATTCCGTGTCTTGCAATGGTTGGATTTTTCAGTTTTTGGTAATTTTTGCGCACGTTACCGGGCTTATGGGAACGTATCGCATTTACACATATCTTGTATCATTTGCATCTTCAAAGTAAATGCAGTTACTTTTATTTTTGAAAATTAACAGATAAAGAACACTAAAATGCTGATGCACTCGACATTTCAGATGTAAATAAATATAATAATTTTTATGCTAATGCGAATAAATATAACAATTTTTAATTCTTTAATGGATGGGTAGATATTCTAAAATCACTGAAAAATATGAAAAAAAACATCGTTAAAACGCTGCTTCGCGTCGATATGATGACAATATGAAAAACATCGCTAGAACGCTGCTTCACAATGTGAATATTTGACGAAACATTGTTAGATCAAAGCAAAACATCACTAAATTCTTATTTACATCGATCACTCGATGAAAAACATAAATGTTTCAATTTTTTGGGTGAAATTTGACAAGATATCGCTGGATTGAAGCAAAACATCGCTAAAAATTTTCTTTACATCGCTGGAGTAATAGAAAACATTGATGTTTTGATTTTCTGGATAAAATTTGACAAACATCACTGAATCCAAGCAAATATCGCTGAAATTCTTCTTTAGATTGCTGAATCGATGAAAAACATCGTTGTTTTGATTTCTGAATAAAATTGGAGGAAACTTTGAGCGCCATTTTTTGGATGGAGATATGGTTAACTACAAAAAAATATAATAATATTTAGTAATATTATGATTTTATTTTCTATTTCAGAATCAGATTTTACTATGTTGTTATTTTAATTACTACGCATCAATAAATGACGTGTCAAATGTGAAGTTTATGTAATCCAAATTTTATAATATGATTGTAATAATTTAAAATTGAGGGACCGAGCACCGATCGGATAACATTTGACAACAAATTGATGAATATGATCAAGCAGTAATATTCAAATTGATGAATATGATCGGATAACATATTAAAAGTTTGACACTGAAGAATGTTAAATAAAAGAATTGAAAAATGAGTGGACATACATGACAAAAGTAAAATTAAAACAACTAGTAACTCATGTAGATAACTACTCACATGACGAAATCTTTATATAAATCTGAAATATTAAATTATTAAAATCTATATGGAAGCTTTTTTGGAGACATTTTTGTATAATGACTTGTCAAATATAACTTATTTCACAATACAAGTGTCAATGTTTGCATTGCAAATAATTAATTTATGTGATATTCACCAATGTAACTTGATCTTGTGATTGGTCATTAGACGTCATCAAATGGAACCAACTTCAAATATGCATGCTTTCATCGCTTACTTGTACTTATACATTTCTCATATTTCATATTTATATTTTTTTTAGAAAAATAATGATAAAAATATTAATCTTGAATTAAAAAAATAATCTCACAGCAAAACAAAAAGAAAATAAGTAAAGAAGTGCAAGTAAAATTTC